>CAUYQV010029818.1:0-58903 GCA_963574575.1 Galagoides demidoff | reverse complement strand
CTTACCCTCCTCCTTTCTTCCTCACCTGACAGTCTGGCTGAAGGGTTTTCACTGATGTTGGTCTTTGTGAAGTGCTCACTTTTAGTTTTACTCATTTGCTCTCTTTTTTCTTTGTTTTGGATTTAGGTTTCCACTCTGATCCTTCTCTACCACTTTACTTACTTGGTATGTCAGTTTCAGATCTTTATTACAATCTAGTGTCAGTACTTAGCTTGATAATGTTTTTTCTCTAAGTGTTTTAACTGTTTCCCACAGCCTTCAATATGCCAGTATGTTTTTAAGTTTTCCTTTTGGCTATTTATTTGACACATGGATTTATATAGAAGTTTGTAATTTAAAAACCTACCTAATGGAGACTCTATGAACATTACTTGGATGAAAGGCACACTTTTAGCTGGGACTTAAGTGTTACAAAAGTGATCTATAAAATCTAAAATATTTGTACTCTCTTAATATTCTTTGTTTTGTTTTGAAACAAAGTCTCTGTGCCCCAGGTGGAGTGCCAAGGCACCATAGCTCACAGAAACCTCAAACTCTTGGATTCAAGCAATCCTCTTGTCTCACTTGACTGTGAGTGTCCACCACAACTCCTAGCTAGTTTTTTCTACTAGAGAACAGACCTCACTTTGCTCAGGTTGGTCCGGAACTCTTTTTTTTTTTTTTTTTTTTTTTGGCCGGGGGTGGGCTTGAACCCACCACCTCCACCATATGGGACTGGCGCCCTGCTCCTGTGAGCCACAGGCACTGCCCGGTCTGGAACTCTTAAGCTCAAGCTATCCATCTGCCTTGGCCTCCCAGAGGGCTAGTATTATAGGTGTGAGCCACTGATCCTGACCTTCCTTAATATTCTGTAATTAAAAAAAGAAATTTCGGCTCTGCGCCCATAGCACAGTGGTTACAGTGCCAGCCACATGCACTGAGCCTGGTGGGTTCTAGCCTGGCCTAGGCCAGCTAAATAATGACAAGTGCAATAAGAAAATAACCGGGCATTGTGTTAGGTACCTGTAGTCCCAGCTACTTGGGAGGCTGAGGCAAGAGAACCACTTAAGCCCAAGAGCTGTAACATCATAGCACTCTACTGAGGGTGACATACTGAGACCCTGTCTCCAAAAAAAGAAAAAAAAAGAAATAGCTTCATATTTTATGATTAGTTTTAAAATAGTATGTCCTTATCCATTCTTTTACTTTCAACCTATGTATGTCTTTATATTAAAAGTCGTTTTCTTATAATTAGCATGTAGTTTTATCTTGAATTTTAATAATCTCTGATTTTTAACTGTGTTGACAAGTTTGGGTTTAACTGTACCATATTGCTACTTACTTTATATTTGCCATATATATTTTTTGTTAACTTTCCCCCTTGTTTTTGATCATCATTTAGAATAATTGAACATTTTTATGATGGTATTGATAGTAATTTACAGAATTTTGTATCTTATTACCTATAACTTTTTATTTTCTGACGTTAATGGTTGTTTAGTGTTTGTATGAAGAATTACTTTAACTTATAATAGTCTTCCTTGCAGTGATATTATGCCCTGCATGGCATAGGGATCTTTCAGTAGTACAATTCCTTATCTTGACTATTGACCTTTTTACTATTTTTTAGTCACATATATAATAAATTGTATTATTTTAACTTTAAATAAACCAACATATTTTATTTGTTTGTTTTTGAGAAAGAGTTTTACTATTTGCCCTTGGTAGAGCACCGTGGCATCACAGCTCACAGCAACCTCAAACTATTGGGCTTAGGCAATTCTCTTGCCTCAGCCTTTCAAGTTGCTGGGGTGGGGGTCGGGGAGCGGACTAACGGTGCCTGCCAAAATGCCTGCCTTTTTTTTTTTTTTTTGTAGTTGTCGTTGTTTAGCAGGCCTGGGCTGGGCTCAAATCTGCCAGCTTTGGAGTATGTGGTTGGAGCCCTACTCACTGAGCACTGGGCCCCAAGCCAAACCAGCATATTTTAAAGAGATTTAACTAATAAGAAAACTATTTATATTTATTGAACTAAATTGTCATTCTCCATCTTTTTTATTTCTTTGTATAGATCTAGATTTATCTTCTGCATACACAGTTTCCTTTAACCTACCTTATGAAGCAGGTCTACTGGTGATGAGTTTCTTTAGCTTTGTATAATTGACAAAAAAAATTTATTTTCCTTTGTTTATGGAGGATATTTCCACTCAGTAAATATTTATAGACTGATTTTTCTCTTTTATATTTTAAAGATGATGCTCCATTATCTTTTGCTTCCAAAACAAAAAATTTACTGTCATCCTTATCTTTGTCCTACTGCTCAAAATATGTCACTCTCCTCACTGCTGAGTTACTTTTAAGATTCTCATTTAATTAATGGTTTTGAGCATTAATGGTTTTGGTTCATTGTATAATACACAAGCTAGCCTTCTTCTGTTTGGGAGTCCTGGAGTTCACTGAAATTCTTATATTATTAATTTTATGTTTCAGACAAATTAGAAAACAATATGGTCATTAATTTCTTCAAATATTTTTTTGCTGACACTTTCAGAAATTCCAGTTGTAGCTCACTTATACCCTGTTCATTTTTTCCATTCTCTCTTCTTCACTCTGTTTCATTTTGAAAAGTTTCTATCACAATGACTTTGAATTCCACAGTCTTTCTATTATAATGTTTAATCTGCCATTAATCTCATCTAGTATATTTTTCATTGTGGATTTTATAATTTTTATCTCTAGGAGTTCCATTAAGGTTGTATTTATATATTTCATGTCTCTACTTAAATATATTCAACCTTTCATCTTAATTATTGAGCGTTAACTATTTTAGTGTCCCATTATACTAATTCTATCATCTGTACAATTTAGATGTATGCTTCCAATGATTGATCTTTTTCTTCCTCCAGTCCCTATCTGATAGTTTTGATTTTATGTCAGACATTATATATTTTAACTTGCAGGTTATTGTATATTTTTGTATTTCTATATTCTTATATGGCTATATTTTTTTCTAGGGACAGAATTGAGTAATATGGAAATATTTTGATCCTCTTTGGTCTTGCTTTTAAGCTTTGTTAGTTAGAAAAAATATATTTGCACATAGATGCTTATTCTAGGATTATGTTTCCTCTCAGGCAAGACCCTTCTCTACCTGATTTCCTGTGAATTATGAGGAATTTCACTCTGGCTGGTGGAAACATGATTTAGTCTTGACTCTGTATGAACTTAATGGGTTCTTCTCTTAAATCCTGTGTAGTTTTCCACAGCTTAAAATGTTTCCTCACATTCTTGTGTTACTCAGTACTCAGCTGAATAGCTGAGTGTTTTTTGTCTTGCTATAAAAAAAGTAAAAAAGCTGAGGGTGGGCAATTTATAAAGAAAAGAGGTTTAAGTGAAGCAAGAAGCATAGTGTCTGTGTCGGCTCAGTTGCTGGTGAGGGTTTCTGGTAGCTTTTACTCATGGGAGAAGGTGAAAAGTAGCCAGCCTATGTAGAAATCACATGGTGAGAAGAGAGACAGGCACCGGGTAGGGGGGGTCTGGTGTCAGACTCATTGAACAATCAGCTTCCCTAGGAACTAATAGAACAAGAACTTACTTATTACCATGAGACGGCACCAAGCCATTGGTGAAGGATCTGCCCCATGACTCAAACTCCTCCATTTAGGCACCACCTACAAAATCAGCAATCAAATTTTAATATGAGGATTGGAAGGGTCAAGTATCTAAACCATAGCACTCCCTTTAGCAGGTCTCCAGAGTTCTCTTTCTGTTTAGTTCTTTCCTCTCAGATGCTCTGTAATCTTTTGTTGCCTAACTTCTCAGATTTCGAGCTCCATCTCCTCAACTCAAGAAGCCCATTAAGATTTCCTTTGGTTCTTTTCCTTTGCATCATAGCCTGGAATCTCTCTCCCAGTAATAAGAGACAACCAAAGAGTTTGTGTAATTTGATTCCCATACTTCTGAGATTACTCTTCTTCCTAGGTTGATGCTCAGAATAGTGAGAACAATTGTTTCATATATTATGTCTACATTTTACATAATTTCAGTTCAGATAGTCAATATAGTTGTGGTTACTTCATCTTAGCTAAAAGGGAAAGTACCCAGATCATAGTTTTTTTTTTTTTTTTTTGACAAGATTTCTTGATATCCCTCAGCCCATTTAGATTATAAATGAAATAAACAGAGTATTTGTTTGATTTACTAGTTTTTGTATTTGCCCTTAATTTTATAAGCATTTCTTACAAATCTACTAGACATCAAAATTAATGTCTTGACAAGCTTTTTTTTTCTTTACTATTTTTCTTCCTGCCTGCCTGAATTCCTTTCTTTCTCCTTCCCTCTCTCCCTTCTTTCCTTCCCTTCTACTTTTGGCAAAACTTGAGTATACACATAACAAAACTGCAAAAAATAAATTAGAATTGACTGGTTAATGCTATACTATCCAAATTAATAAAAAAAAATCCCTTTACTAAATTAGAAAAATGAAGAAATTGGCCAAGCAGGTGCTCATTTTAGAGATGAAGGAAAGATAGGATTCAAGGAGTTTAGATTGTGAGCAGCCAAAGGAAATGGGAAATGAACTTCTAACGACATAGTGTGAGTGACAGTCTTTATTATCATTAGGTACACATAGCTCGGAACTTGACTTACACTATTAAAAAGAATTCTTAGTACAATGACACACTTTGTAAGAGGATTTACCATCATATATTTCCCATTTCCAGAGTCACAATTTCCGATAGAGTGTGGATGAAATCCAAAAAGGCGAGTTTACTAAACTGGTTTTGATCTGCTTTGGGAAATCTTTGCAAATTTAAAATCTCTCTGAAGTAATGAGTTTCCTATATTTTTAAAAACAGGGCCTTAAAAGGTAGGAAAGGAATTAACCACTCACTCTAGGTTCTTTTTTCTTGGGAAGTCTGGAAGAAGTTGCCAGTCCTTCTCTGCCAACGTTGTGCCCACTTCCTGCCAATATTGCACACTAGGCAGTTGTCGTGCTGTGTGTTCCAACACAGTGGGAGGAGATATATCTGGAAGTGATGTGTGGTGAGGCCCAATGTCTCTCCTCCCCTCTTGATTACACAGCTACCCTGGGCATGCTGAGGATCACTGCCATTAAGGTGGTTTTCTGGGCTTCCTGGAGTACTGTTAGTGCGTCTCCAATAGGTGTGAGTCCCGAGATCTGCTGAGGGGTGAGACGGAAACCATGGCAGTTTATTGCGCTTCATTCATCATGTCACGCTTGTTAGCATGCTGTTTTATAGCCACATTGCTCCACAGTAGAGCCACTTAAGTGTGCAAATTCTACATTTTTAGTTTAATTTGAAACAGATATAAGGATAAATGAATTCATGTTTCTTACTCACCAATAGGAGTTGTCCCCAGTAGTTTACGAGTGATCAGTCAAGATGAGACTGAAGTCCTGGCCAATGAATATTAAATATCTTATTTGCAAGGCGGGAAAGGAACTAATAAGTAAGCATTACTAGTGTATGTTCAGTTTCGCTCAACTTCCTAAGACACATATAAAGAGCAAAGGACAGATGTTAATGTCATAAAGCATAATTGCTGCTTGGGTTTTTTGGACAACCAATGAGAATGGGGTGCATCCCTATCCAGAAGGTGGCTCCTGTGTCATGTATTTTAAAGTGTAAATTTAACCACATCACATTAAGTGTTTACATTAGTTTCCTAGGGTTACCATTATAAGGTTCTGTAACTTGGTTGCTTAAACAACAGAAATCTTATTCTGTCACATTTTTAGAGACTACAAGTCTAAAATCAAAGTGTTAGCCAAGTTGCTTCCCACTGAGGGCTCTGAGAGAGACCGTCCCATGCTTCTCTCATACCTTATGGTGGTTTCAGGCAATTTTTGGTGTACCATGTCTCCAATCTGTGCTGTTTATCATGGCCATGTGTCCTACATATGCACTTCGATTTGGAAGCATTCTCTATCGAATGCCTCAAACACGTCTTCACATAGTGTTTTCTCCTCTGTGCCTCTTTTTATTTCTTTTCTTCCTATAAAGACCCCAGGAATATTAAGGCCCATCCTAATCCAGTGTGACCTGACTTTGATTGATGACATCTACAAATACCATACTTTTAAACACAGTCATATTCATAAGTACCAGGGGTTAGGACTAGTATATCTTTGGGGGAAAAAATTTAACTCATAACACCGTTAAAATGAACTCTATTTGTATTCTTCATGGTTAAGTTGAAGAAGATTTTCTTTGAAACTCAGAATCTAGCACATAATAAGTGCTCAATAAATTCTTGATGAATATTATTATTCCCATTAACACAACATCTTCATTCAATAGAAGCCTTAGATGAGACTCAGTACATCTGCTAACTCTATAACTATAAAAGGAGATTCAAGGGTTTTTCATTGAGCAAATAAATTTCCTTCTATTCCTGTGATTTGATACCACAGAATTTCATTACTTATTTAAAAATACATATAAAATTTCCAACCAGACTGTCCATCTCTAGTCTATAGAAAGACATCACAAACAGATATACATGTAACCATACTAATCATGCTACTATAAGAGCTACAAATGCTATAAAGAAGAAATTCATTACATTAGTTATACTGAATAATACTGCCAGGCACAAACTTTTATCTGATTGAAAAATTAATTTTGGCATGGGAGAATGTAAGAAAGTAAATGTACACATGTATTTGAAAGTAGTCTCTATCAACTATCTCAGAAAAGTTTTATCATTAGAGTTAAATGCATTTTATGAAATGTATCACCTGACATATTTCTGATGATTTATAACAAATTGAACTGTTACAACTTCACCAAACCTTGATATTTATTAATTTTTATGCAATTAATTATCCATGTGAAATTTGTTTTCCTCTGACGATTGATTAGGATTTCTAATTAGGTAGGATACTTGGCAATGTGGATGTAAGATTTAACAAAATATAAATGAAGGAAGAAAGTTATAGGCCATAGAATAACTACCATTAGGCAGAAAGGATTCTACATTGAAAGTAATACACAGATAATCGATACAGTAATACAAATAAAATTGATCTAATTCTGTGACTAAAAATGAAGGAGGTTGAAACAGACAATCAATAAGGTGTCTTTCAGGTTAAATATTTCATGACTATAGCTTAATCATTCTAATCAAAGAGTATGTTATTTATCTTATTGGTATTACATTCTTTGAGAGACCAAGGAGATGTAGAAGGAGTAGATAGCTAAAATATGGGTCCAGAAGTTTGAGGTTGCAGTGAGCTATGATCATGCCACTGCATTCCAGCCTAAATGATAGAGCAAGACCCGCCTCATAAAAAAGCTGGAAAAAAAATATATATATATACATACACAAGGTTTTCAAATTGTGACGGAAAGGATAGATTTATAGCCATCAACTTCAGCCAACTCTTAAAGGTCTCAGTAGTCTAGTTAAGATCCAACGAGGCTGATTCTACAACCAGTCAGTGATATGGAAAAAGTTGGTTTGATGTTATTGTAATTTTGTTTTAAATAAAATACACTACAGATGTTCCATCATCCTTCTTTGTCAGACATTTGAATAATGACAGAAAGTAGTTTCTCCTTTTTTCATTGTTCTCTCAATTTAATTAATTAATTTATTTATTTATCTATTTTAAGACAGTCTTACTTTGTTGCCCCCAGAGAGTGCTGTGGCATTATAGCTCACAGCAACTTCAAACTCCTGGGCTCAAGTGATCTTGCCTCAGCCTCCCATGTAGCTGGGACTACAGGATCCTGCCACAATGCCTGGCTAGCTTTTTTTTTTTTTTTAGAGACAGAGTCTAACTTTGTTGCCTTCCATAGAGTGCCATGGCATCAGAGCTTACAGCAACCTCCAGTTCTTAGGCTTAGGCGATTCTCTTATCTCAGCCTCCCGAGTAGATGGGACCACAGGCACCCATCACAACACCTGGCTATTTTTTTTGTTGTTGCAGTTTGCCTGGGGCTGGGTTTGAACCCGCCACTCTCAGTATATGGGGCTGGTGTCTTACTCACTGAGCCACAGATGCTGCCCCTGCCTAGCTTTTTTAGACACGGGGTCTTTCTCTTGCTCAGGCTGGACTTGAACTCCTGAGCTCAGGTAATCCACCTGCTTTGGCCTCCCAGAGTGCTAGGATTGCACGAGTGAGCAACTGTACCTGGCCTTTGTTATCTCCATTTTAATAGCCTTAATTAGGACATCATGGTAAAAGGTTATTTTCCATGTCTGAGATGGAACTCATAAACTCTTCCCAGTAGTCCTCTTCCTTACTCTAGCTTCTAAGGAATCGTCATCCCCGTATTAACTTCACTGTTACATTAAGGACATCATTTCATCCCCTGGCAGAGGGGGATGGCAATTTATGAGGTTTTGTAAAATTCATTTCTTGAACATATCTGAAATTTCTAGCAAGCTACATGCTCACTCTGATCTGTATTCACAAAAGTGAGAAGCATAATGTTAAATGTAGTTTCTTCAAGGTTTTAGTTTGCCAGCGATTGGTTTAGATCCTTTTAATTCATAGACAGCATTAATTAAAAATAATACACCATGAGCAATCCCAACTCCAGAAATATTTAATGTGATGACTATGCTCATATTTTATTAAATAATTAATTGTTTGAAAGGCTCAAAGTACCAAATAAGGTAGAAATTGGGGAATTTGTGTTAGTGACTTAGTCACTTCAAGTCTACACTTTCCCATTAATAATATGAGGTGACTCAAATGATAATACTGTATTGTGAAATCAATTCCAGGAATGGTTATTCATCAATACGTCTGGGTTTCTGAGATCTATTCAATTATTCCTCATTGCACCAAATGGTGCCATAATGTGGAATGTTTCAGTCATTGTTCTTAATGTGGGGAAGACAAGAGAATCAGTCTGATTTTAATCATCTTTGTATCATAGTTTTCCACTAATTTATCTTTCTGGTTTATAGCATTCAATCATTTCCTGCCAGTGCTGATTTGGATGATACTACAAGTCTAACAGTAATCTGTTCTAAAGCACATAGCCTTGCACACATGCACTCCAAAGGAACAGGGGAGTTTTGTGCCATCTAAGAGGAGTCACAATGCCACATGTTGCAACCTAGTATTGTCAAATTCTAAACACATATTTATCTTCAGAACTCAGGAATCATAAATCAAAATAACCAGAAGCATCTAGGAATTCCTAAAATATTAAGATACTCTAAATATTTTCATAATTTACTTTCAGATTTTAAAATGCAAAATTATATATTGATTAATGTATCTTCGACTCTAAAGCAGTGGTTCTCAACCTTCCTAATGCTGTGACCCTTTAATACAGTTCCTTATGTTGTGGTCAGCCCCAACCATAAAATTATTTGTGTTGCTACTTCATAACTGTAATTTTGCTACTGTTATGAATCATAATGTAAATATCTGATATGCAGGATGGTCTTAGGCGACCTCGTGAAAGGGTTGTTCAACCCCCAAAGGCGTCACAACCCACAGGTGGAGAACTACTGCTCTAACGCT
The DNA here is from genome assembly GCA_963574575.1 of Galagoides demidoff. Classification (NCBI taxonomy): domain Eukaryota; kingdom Metazoa; phylum Chordata; class Mammalia; order Primates; family Galagidae; genus Galagoides; species Galagoides demidoff. Next base: position 49,413 of record CAUYQV010029818.1, on the reverse strand, counting down.
TTCTATAACCCTATCACAGAAGAAAACTCCTTGTTTATTATTATTGTCATACTCTATATTAAAAATATATACAATTTTGGCTTTTATGGAAAATATTCAAATGCATGAAAACACTAGGAAACATCATTTTGATACATTCAAATGTCCTAGCATCATGAAGAATACCTCACAAACTCATATGTCAGAACTGCCAACTTCAGGACTTACTTTGCTTCTAAAACTTGGAACATCTCTCCTAGAATTTGTATAATTAATATGATACCTGTAAATTTATTAATATATACTTCATTTGCAAGAATGATTCATTGTTTATAGACGATAAGCCCACAAACACATAGCATCAGTTATAAGTAAGACTGATTATATCGTGAGCACTTGGCACTCCTGTCCTGACTCTCAGAAACGTAGACTTTATCCATCCTCTTTGCCATGCGCCCATTTCTTGCTCTTATGTTCAATTTGATGTTAGTAGATTCCTTTTAATCAGAAAAATTGCTTTGGTGGTTATTAAATTCCAAATCTCATGAAAGTATAATACTTTATTCTGTTTTATTGACTCTTTAACTTCTTTTTTTCAGGATATGAAAAATTATATAATTTTTTTGAGAAATGCCAGGGTAGAACTTCTGTACAGAAACACTGATTACCGGAGCACTTGCATCCCTAGTTTGACCCATCGAATTTTGTGGTTCACAGTAGATTGTTAATTTCATTGTAAGAATACCTTCTCTCATTTGAGTTAGATATCTGAATATTTTTCCTCTGCTAAACCCTCAGGACTTGAGGATGCTGTAGGCAGAAATATTTTGAGTCAGCGAGAAATGGGCTCAGACCAGGTGTCTATCAATGCATTGAAATAGCTTTCTTTGTTGTCTCAGTACTTACAGAAACCTTTTAGTCATTCAACATGGTGTATTATAATAATTAAGAACACAGGCCCTGGAGCCAGATATCTTTGATTCAAATCCCTGTTTTACCCCTAATCACTTGTTCAATCTTCTGGCAATTACTTTACTCCTCTTTACTTTTAGTTTCCCCAACTGTATAAAGAAGGCAATATTATTATTTGCTTCCCAGAGATTTTGTTTTGCAGATTAGTTTATAAGTAATGGAGTTTATAAGCTACACTTGGCTCCCTCTACTGGGATAATCAGTATCTTCGAACTGTTGTACCATTTCCTCAAGCATTTTCTTCATGTTTTTAATATGTTTGTAGCCACAAAACACATATCCGAAATCTTTTAAGATGTTATCTTGCTGTAGTTATTCTGCTGCTTGCTTTTTTCTACTCAAAATTATTATCGTTTAAAACTATTTTCCAAACTTGACAAATGTAAACTCCATTTATTCTTTTTTGTTGCTATCTAATATTTTGGATCCTACCCAACTCCTGTATGATCTCGGATCTGCACATTCAAATTTTCCTTTGGGATATAGACTAGAATACATAGGGGTATTGACTAGGAATAAAGTTGCTGGTTGCTAGGTATATAAATCTCCACATTTACTCTGTATTAGTGAATTGCATGCAACTTTCCATTATATACAGAGGGTGCCAAAAATGTATACATATTTTAAGAAAGGAAAACCTCTTTTAAAATTATAATACTCAATACCTACGGATAACCAAAGATGAACACAAGCCATGTAGAACAGCACTTCTTGTAACTGCAGAAGTCAAACATGACATGCGTGTTATAATTTTAATACAGAATTTTCCTTTTTAAAAACGTGCATACTTTTGGGGGCACCTGTTGTATATTCTCACCAAGGCTCGGTGTTTATTACAATTTTTTTCCAACTTGATGGGTGTGAAATTGTATTTCATTGCTATTTTAATTTTCATTATCTTGTTCCTGGCAGGGTTAAGCAGCTTTTCATAGGTTTATTGGTGATTCAAGTTTCCCCTTCTGGGTATTGGCCATTTTAATGTTTTTCTTTTTTTCTTAATTTAATTAGGAATTGTTTATGCAGAGATGCTGTAAAGTTTAACTATGGCCTCAGTCCTCAGGAAAAAAATATATAATACCTTGTTACAGCTTTAGCCTCAGACTTTGAAACATAGGATAACAGATACCTCGTTTTTTCCTGCGTTTTTGTCACCTGCCTGTTCAATGGAGGAAAGTCCACACACATTATGTCGTCTCTAGTCAAGGCAATGATGGTCAGGGCTATGACCAAAGGGTGGCCCCTGACTTGGTTATTAAAATCTGGATTTTTATTGACTCTTCATTTTCGAATTTCAGTAAGCATTCTAGATAGAACTTGGAAAGATCAGTTCCACGGGCTTCTTCAGACAGTTGAAACATAAGCTTATTTATTTGTTAGAGTAATAAAATGTTGAAATAATTAATGCTGATTTTGAAAGCTATTAATTTGGTATACAAAAATTATTAAGAACTTTCAAATAGTTAAACAATATTAGAAGTTATTATGAAGAAGAGAGAGTGCATTAGATAGATAACATTAACAAGAACATAATATCCGTTTTGAGCCAGCAAATGTTTATAAAAATTTAAATGCTAATAAAAAGGCAGAATAATAGAAATTAGATTATATCACAATGCTAATCTTTAGAAGTATTAAGAGCTATATTTAATTTTTTGTTATTTAATTCAGCTTAGGCCAAGAGACTTTCAAGAAAAAACTCCTATTCGAAAAGTCTTCATATCTCTTGAGGATGAATTAAAGCAGGATCTCAACTTTGTTACCTCTAAATGTCATGGGGGGAAAACTGCACAATCCCCCATGTAACAATATCCATGATAAATCATCTGTGATTTTAATACAGCAAAAACTATGAGGAATATAGGAAAACCTCAAAGAAAGAGTAGAATGTAAATAAAATATTTCATATAAATTTTCCTACTTATTCAAGTTTAAAATAATATGATTCTTTTTGTTTGTTTGTTTGTTTTGAGACAGAGTCTTACTTTGTTGCCCTTGGTAGAGTGCCATGGTGTCACAGCTCACAGCAATCTCAAACTCTTGGGCTCAAGTGATTCTCTTGCCCCTCTCAAGTATCTGGGACTATAGGCACCCAGCACAATGCCAGGCTATATTTTAGAGACGGGGTCTTGCTCTGGCTCAGGCTGGTCTTGAACTCTTAAGCTCAGGTGATCTACCATCTCGGCCTTCCAAAGTGCTAGGATTATGAATGTGAGCCACTGGGCCTGGCCTTAAAATAACATGCTTTAAGTATACTTAAAGATAATTTTTATCCCTTTGCATCTATGGATGCCAAAATCTTAAGCATCATGAAATAATTTTGGTTTTTGTTGAGACAGGGTCTTACTCTGTTGTCTGGGTTATGGTGCAATGGTGTCACTATAGTTCATTACAACCTCAAACTCTTGGGCTCAAGTGATCCTCCTGCCCTATCCTCACAAGTAGCTGGGACTACAGGTATAGGCTACCATGCCCTGGCTAATTTTTGTTTTCTCTAATTTTTATAGAGATGGTTTCTTGCTCTTGCTCAGGATTATCTTGCATTACTGACCTCAAGTGATCATCCCACCTAGGCTTCCCCAAATGCTACAATTACAGGTGTGAGCCTCCATGCCTGGCCTGAAATAATTTCTAGAAATTGCTATTTTCAATATCTGAAGTTTAAAGATTTTTGAGATATGCTCAAAATTAAAAAAAAATTTTTTCTAGAAATATTTTTCCATGAATTACATTGTTTTGTGAACAGACATACTAATGACATTATGACACACATGTTGCAAGAGCACTTCTTTTTTTGTGCACCAGTTTTCAGGGTAGTGACTGTGCAAGTCTTTAGCAGCTGATAATACAGAACAATGATTGTCCCTAAGGCATGATGTCACACTTTTAAATACAGCTGTTCAAATTAGTAATAAGTAAATGGCCATACTTATTTATTTTTCAAAAATAAACTCAGATTCAGCTCAGCATCTATAGCTCAAGTGGCTAGGGCACCAGCCACATATACCAGAGCTGGCAGGTTCGAATCCAGCCTGGGCCTCCCAAACAACAATGATAACTACAACCAAAAAATAGCTGGGCATTGTGGCAGGTGCCTATAGTCCCAGCTACTTGGGAGGCTGAGACAAGGGAATTGCTTAAGCCCAAGAGTCTGAGGTTGCTGTGAGCTGTGACACCACAGCACTCTACCTAGGACAACAGCTTGAGACACTGTCTCAAAAAAAAAAAAATTAATCCATTAACTATAATACCATTAAAAAAAAGAAAAAGAAATTCAGATTCAATCTTGTAGCTATGAAATTGATTCTTTGACAGTGACATTCACAGCTAGCTAAATACTGTGTTTCCCCAAAAATAAGACCTACCCCCAAAATAAGCCCTAGCAGGATTTCTATGCATTTGTTAAATATAAGCCGTAACTCCATAATAAGACCTAGTGATGGCCATGCATTTCAGTGCAGAGAAAGACATCCCCTGAAAAAAGCCCTAGTGTGTCTTCTTGAGAAAAAATAAATATGAGACACTGTCTTATTTCCGGGGAAACACGGTACTTATTGTTCAGCCACAACATGTATTTAGCAAATTGCTTCAGCAATTTGATGATCTTTTTCCTTGTCCTCCTTCCCTCTATAGGAACTTTGACTGTCAGTCTAATTTTAATTCCATTACAGATGATTCATAGTCAGTCCAGAACCAGGTATTATGTTGGTAGCTTAGGGTTTCTGCATCCTATCCATATTGTGGTAATCCTGAAAGTTAGCCATCTTGTGTAGTATCTGTTTTTCAGTAATCTCACAGGGTGCCAGAATTCTCTTACCATTTCTGGAACTCCCAGATGCTTCACTCTTGTACTTCTCTTGTTTTGGTGTAATTTTACTTTGTTGACCCTTGGAACCACTGCCAAGCCCATTGGCAGTCTGCAATATTCTGAGTATACATGGTGCCCACACACTGTCCTACACACCATGTTGCCCCCTGGGAGGAACAAACAGTTGAGAAATAATTACAAATCCTCACATTATCTACAAATATAAATGTAGATGTATGTAATATGTAAATGTAATAACTTTCCAGTGTGTCTGAATACAGAATCTAATTCCTAAAAGACTGGTAAAATTAGACATTTTTGGTACTTGATTTAATTCATCAGTAGCTGTTGTTGAAAGCTTTCAAAAATTCCTCCAAGAATTTGAGATTTTTTCAGAGGTTGTGGCTAGTGCCACATCGCCATGTCATCGTTTAAAACTATTAACACTTACCAGCCCACTGTTCTTCTGAAACAGCTATGCCTGCTAGAGCCACAGTCTGCTAGGGTGTCTTACTCCAGAAAAAAGAACTTGTGATGCATGTTCTCTGACAATAGACTCTGTAGGAGTGTTTGTGCCACTCTACTGCTTTGGTGAGCAAGTTCACCATTATAGGGTGTTTCTATATCAATCAGGGAGTAGGGGATGAGGCTTCAAATCTCTTCTATGAAAATGACAAGTTCAAAGTCATGCCTTTCTGATTCCTCGCTACCTGTAGTAGCATTCACAGGAGCTCAGTATCCATATAGGGAATGCTCTAGAAAGTCTTTCCTGTTACTGGGACCCTGCTCCTACTCTGAGTTGACTTCCCCGTACCCTTTCCTTGGCCTACTGGTAGCTTTACATTAGTCATGTTAATATCTCATTTCAACAACCACAAAATGTCTTAGCTAAATATAAGATGCCTACTATGGTACATAGAATATAATATTAACAATTTCTCAAAAAGCACTATGGAAAAAATCTTTCAATAATTATACTAGTTATATAATAAACATAATCAAAATCTTTATCACTATTATTAAATATGGAAGGAAAGTCCAACATGGTGCGATAAAATTTCAACTGGACAAGTAGTCATTCACTTGCGTACTCTCCATCCCAAGGCAGCACATTTTAATTTTGGATACCTTTTGCTTAATACTTTGCCAAATTCTGCCTTCTCACTATTCTGCCAGCAAGTCCTGTGTGGACTTGTGTATGTTTTCAGAATAAGTCTAAATGTTTTCTCCCTGCCTGAGTCCTTCCATTATTTAAATATAATAATCTGTGTCTCTTCTTATGTCTTTTCTTCTTCTGTCATCGTTTATTACAGAGTTCACTGTTTAGACTTTTAAATTCTGTGTGGCCACCTTCAGAATACATCATAATCTCCTAATTCTTTTTATAATACGTTGTTTAGCTTCTATCAGAATCCCTCTCTGGCCTCAGTGCCTGAGGACTGTAGTGTTACCACCTCCCTTATTCTTTTCAGACATGACACATGCAGAAATCAGCCTTCATTTGCATAGACCCTTTGTCCACTATAATTTGCCCACACATGATTACTATGAAGCTTTCGCTTTTGCCTTGCATCCTGACCATGCTTCTGTTTTGTGTTCCCATAAATCCTTAGTCTGCACAGCAGTGTGTGACATCCTTGAGAAGAAACAGTTCATTGTTCATCTCTAAATTCTGAGTACTTGTTACACTGTCAGGGACCTTGCAGATTATTGTAAATGCTTGATGAGTGCATGACGAAGGAAGAAATGAAGGTTTAAATATAAAGAGCTTGCGAGATATTTACCACCTCACTGTCTATTGTATAATTCCATTTTTGATCCTAATTACAGAATTTTACCACCTTATTACTTTTAAATGGATGGAAAGTGCCCAGAATTGACTTTGCCACACAGTTCACGGCACAGTATCATCACTGGCCGAGGTGAGACTTTTCATGTGTTCCTATCAAAATTTCACCTGGTGTCTTGGCCCTATTTTTCCTGCCTATTGTAATTTGATTTTCCGTGATTATCTGTCTCACACAGCTTTATATTATTTCAATTTTGTTGAACAGAATAAGAGGATTAAGGTACAAGAAACAACAACAAAGAGTCAATGATATATTAAGCGCTGAATTGTGAGCTACAGACTTTAAATGCTCTAAGAATTTGGCAAAGAGGTAGAGCTGGAACGTGTGCAATCGATAAGAAAGGAATGGAATCCCTGAGATGCGAGCTCAGTCGAGAAGGCCGAGTGGGATTTGGATAAGGAGAAAAGAGAGGAACTTCTGAGGAAAGGGAAAAGGAGAAAAAAACAAAAAAACAGCCCTGTTTGTTTACCAGAAAAGTGGATTAAAATGTGTAAAGAAAAGTGGAGAGCTGGAATCAGGATTCCTCTTCCTTCTGTGGCTTTTGGATTTATATTAGCTAAGAATATAAAGAGAGAAGGAAGGCAGGTGGCACGTAGAGTGGTAAAGATCGCCATGCCTTTTGTTGCAGCTTCCATTCTAGGCAGATCCAATCATTAGAAGAAGAGCTCATTCTTACTTTATACCCTAATTCTTACTCTATCCTCCACTAGGTCTATTTGCTAACGATATAGAAGTCATTTAGAAAGCTATTGTCTACAAATCTGGAATCACAGAAACTCTATGTTTACCTGCATGTGCAGAGACTTTAATTTTTTTTTTTTTTGAGACAGAGCCTCAAGCTGTCCCCCTGGGTAGAGTGCTGTAGCATCACAGCTCACAGCAACCTCCAACTCCTGGGCTCAAGAGAATCTCCTGCCTCAGTCTCTCAAGTAGCTGAAACCACAGGCACCTGCCACAACGCCCGGCCATCTTTTGGTTGCAGCCATCATTGTTGTTTGGCGGGTCCAGGCTGGATTCAAACCCACCACCTTAGGTGTGCGTGGCTGGCGCCTTAGCCACTTGAGCCACAGGTGCCGAGCCAACTTTATTACTTTGTATTAAATTTTATCAATCATTTGCCAAATCCTGTGTGATGCTTTAGACCCCCATCAGCTCTCCTGCCACTATGACTTATGTAAGTAATATGTTTTTGTTTTTTTCTTCCTGCTGACTGATAAAATACATATGTAGGTAGAACCAAGTTTGTTCTTGCCACATTTATAGCATCATATAATTCAATTTTTAGGCTATGACTTATCATTCTTTGTTCTCATCCTTGTTTTACTTTTACCCTATTTTTATATCATGGTGCAATCTCCCAATCTACGTCCACACTCTGGAAATCCTACCTGAGAAAAATGGATCCAAGTAATTCTGTCTAAAACAAGGGTGTTAAGTCAAATATATTTGAATTGTGGTTAAGGTAAACTAAAGTTGGCTAATCTAGCATCAGATATTCAACTTTTTTGACGGTCTAGTTTTAATGCTCTGTTCTCCTTATTGTATTGTGCTTGCATTGTATCACATTGTGTGAATAATTTTCAAATGATTGATTACTAAAGTTTTTAAAGAGCCTCTGCATGGCTTTGTGTATACATGTGGAAATATCCTCAGATATTAAAACAATAAAGAGAAGAAAGAACATGGCATATTTGCCTCTTTTCAGATGACCAGATTTCCAAAGCCTGGAATCAAAGACCCACATTCTGGACCGTCATTCATGAATTACAGTGACATAATCAGAGTCCACATGGTTTCAAGAATGACTGAGTTACATCCAGATTCCTGATTTTCCCTGGGCACTGGTGAAGGCACTCAACTATAAGCAAACAAATAAAAAACAATAATAGCTGATTTCTTTTATCAACAATTTCTGTGCAGACTTTAAATATAAAAAGTCAGTCTATTCATTCCAATGAGGACAGAAATGGACTTTCAGAGGATGTTCTGTTGAGCATGAAATAAAACACAGATCATAATACATTCCTAACATCTTGGTCTTTCCTTGACATCTGAATTGGATATTCAACATTGGTAACTATTCAAAAAAAAACCCTTCAATAATTTGACTATTTCCAAGTAGTGTAAATTCTACTTTTCTAGTACAGAATTATAGAATAGGTGACGATAACAGAACTTAGAGAACTGTGCTTTTCCAGCCTTTTTGCTGCTGGTGTGAAGGTGATTTCTGGTTCCACTAATCTGATACTCCTTTATAAAACTGATTTGTAATTGAATTCTGAAGGGCAAGTGGAAATGTTCTGAGAACTCATTTCTTAGGGTGGATCAAAGCAGAGTTGGCGGGTAGGAGGTAGGACTGATGGAAGCTTCCTGATTCAGTAACTTCCTGGTCATGGCAGAGGGCATAGTGTCCCAACCGTGATCCTCAAAGCTCGGCTTTTTTCTTTCTATCTAAACTAAAAAAAATTGAATTCTATTGTCTGAATAAGAACCCTGCCCATGACAAAGCTTCTATTATGGAATCTTCACACGTGAACTTACCTGAAACAGTCTTAAATTGAGTGCCTATTTTACTTACTTTGGGATTTAGTGTATTATGTTCTCCACCAGATTTGTAAATATGTGACTGCCTTCTTTCCATGCTGCCATCAGAACTTAGGGAGACAAAAATTATACTTATACACATGTAAAATATTAAAGAAATTCAAGAATTTGAAGAAAAATAGTTGGAGAACATAGTGTAAGTATACTTTGCTTCTGTTACACTACAATTATGACCTCATCTTTATATATAAAAATTTTTAAATATCACCATTATCCATAAGCAATAATTATTACATGCACAAGTGGACACAGTTAATAAGGTAATTAGACTATAATAAAGCAATCTATGAATTAATCAATAATCATTTATGGAACACTCTTGTGCAAAAACTTGGCTTGGTACAAAGTCATCCAATACAGAGTCCACTTTATATTCCAGCTGGAAGAGTCAATATATACAACACCACAGCTGTGGCAGTGCTTCTGCTGAAAGGAACAATAGGTGACTTTACTGGAACAGAAAAGCAAGGTTCTATGTCTGGTTTTGTTGCTTGTAAATTTCATGCTTTGAGGACAGCATTCAATATCTCGGCTCTGTCATTTTTCAGTAGAGGGATATGAGGTAATGTTTGGAATATGATTATAAGTTCTTAACTGGTTTTTCCCAGCTCACTCACCTGCAGACACTTCAAACTGTAGTCCTGGCCCAATCCAGTTTTTGAACCAAACTTGGCCTCCCAAATGAGAAACATTAGAGCACAGTCATGAAGACACAGTGGGGAGTAGGATGGTCTCAACTGCCAGTGGCCCAGGACTTGGTGTGTGTGCAGTGAGCCTCAGACATCTGTTTGTTTACTGGGCCGTAGCCTTCCCCTAAGCATCATTCTATTCACTTTGGATTACTAATTAGCATTTCATTATCATCTCCTGGGAACTGGACCCCAACACTTCAATTTCCAGCCATGATGTGACCCTCTGCCAAAGGACCATCTGGACCCACTGTGTTGCCATCCACCTGATAGTCATTATTGCCTCTGCTGGAGGCCTCCTGCCACGTGCCCCAGCAGGCAGGACTGGACACCCTCAGACATGGGCATTGGCCTAAAGCAAGCCTGAGGTAATGACACATCTTGGAACATTACAATGGATTCTGCTAGCTGTACTCTTCAAAGACCAATCCCATAAAACTGCTAATATTTATTAAGTACTCTCTATGTGCCAAACACTGTTCTAAATGCTTTGTGTACATTATTTCATTTGATCTTTATAATAACCCATGAATTAGGCACTATAATCACTATCATTTTTTAATACATAAAGTAAATCTAACAGAGCATGCTTAGGTAATTTCCCCAAAGTTTCAGAGCAAATAAGTGGTGAGCCAGGTTTTGAGCCTAAACACAAACTCTTACTGATTCAGACATGCTAATTAACATTTCACCTCCTAACATGTGGGTTTGACTTCAGGATCATTCTTTCCATAGGCTAGTGGCTGAAATTTTAAGTAGCATACATGCACACGATGAAAGACATTAATTACTATTATAATACAATTAAGACAAAAACATGTCTGTAACACAAATAATCTCTTATTTTAAATCACTTTTTTGGTAATAAGTTAGTCATGTACATTGTCCAGAAAAGAAAGATTTATTCTTTTACTCTTTAAAGGACTAGAATAGGTGGAATCAATTTGTTTTGAAATTTTTCTAAAACGTACTATAGTAAGTGGAATGGTGGATATATGCATCATTTTCTGAACCCTGGGTTATTGAAGTTAGTAGGCCCTAAGTGTAGGTCTATGTGGTTATATTGTGAGGGTTGGTTATTTAGAGGTTCTCCTGACTGTTTTTCTGGTCTTGGTTCTATTCAAGGGATTGAAGTGCCACGTCATGTTAATAGGAGAGGCATCAGTGGCCGGGCCAATGTCAGAGGAGAAGCTTGAGGGGCCACATTACAGGATGGGGTAGAGAGTCTTTCTTTGCTTCTCTCTGCCTTTCCTTCCCTCTACAGAACCCTCTTGCTTTCTCTGAAAGAGAAAGATTCTGATAATTCATTACCAATTAATCTTCAAGGATCTCAAATAGACAACCATAGTTAAATAAAGATTTTAATAGAAAAAATAAGGTGAACATGAACAGAACTGCACAGAAGAAACCTTCTTTCATGTCTAACTCTTTGGCCACTGCAGTTTTTTTTTCCTACAACTTTCTTCCTCTTTCTTTTATCTCATTACATGAAGTGTTCCAGTGAATCCTAGGGGGTTCTTCATATGAGGCTACACTTGCCCTTTGAATGTTAGGTGGAGCAAAGGGATGGGAGGTTCTTTGGACTGGGACATTCAGTAATGCCCTAGGCGTACCTCTATCTAGTTAGAGAAACAAATGATGTCTTTAAGGACCTACTTGGCACAAAAGACTAAAAGCTTAAGTTGAGTTTGGAGGTTAAAATTCTAGCTAATACTACAACATGATTACCTCAATTCTTTCTCTCTTTTTAATAAGTGTTTTCCCCCTAATATGTAAAGGTGTCTAATTGCATTGCAGCCCAGGACTCAATTTCTGGCCATCTTTGCACTTTATAACATACCAGATATATATTATATATAAACATTGTACTTAATACATGCCAATGCCAAAGGCTTACTGAAGACTCATGTGGACCGAGATGAACCCAGAAATCTTTATAGATCGACAGAATGGACCCATCTGTCTGTAAAGGACCCATTAGATGTGTGCTGTGAATTTGACAGGCACATTAGGACATGAGTGTGAACTGGAAGATCATACTACTTGGAAGAATTTAAATTGAATATAAGAAGCAATATTAGTTGAAATCAATTTATGATCCAAACTGTAAAACAAAATGAAGGTGGAAGAAATAAAGGGGAACAAAGAGTTGGGTTTAGATCTTGAGAGTTAGAAAGGAATCCAGGAAGTTTCAAGAGCATCTGACAGAATGGTGACCCAGTTATATTAGGACTCTGGAGGAAAAAAAGTATTTTGTTTTTTTTTTTAACAAGGTGAATTTCTGTTGTTCCCACTCCTCTCTTACTATTGTGGAAGTTGCAGTGTCTCTTTACTATTTCAGTACATCTCATATTTTTAAAATCATGCCTTTGCTTATCCGTATACCTAATTACATGCCTGTAGATAAGAAATGTGTCTATTTATATTTAGAACTATTCTCCTGCCTGGAACAGGCTTTCAATGAATCAGTGAATGAAAACCAAACCAAACAAAAGCAAGGTTCTAAAGTCGCAATAGTGTTGACTCCTTATGAGCCAAGAGAGATTTGCTACTTTCTAATTCCTCCTGGATGATAAGTGGTATCTGAAAATCTGGTGTATAACAACAGGGACAAACAATAATCTCTATTAAAAAGTTTCAGGGATCCAGATAACATGCCTACATTCCCCTATCCATGAATAATGTATACCTTTTTTTTTTTTTTAATTAAGCAGACACAACAAATGATTAGAAACACTTTAAAATGGGATATAGTCTCTGGGATTACAAGAGAAGAACTTTAATACAAAGTCTTCAATAAATATTTGCTGAATGAATGAATGACTCTGTCCAAAGGTGATAATCACTGCTGACCTCTACAGGCCCTTGATGGACAGATGGGAATTAAAGAAGTGAACAGGAGGGCATGCCGTGATGCTAGGCAGGATCAAGCCAAATGTTGAACTCACTGTGGTCTTTGTCTCAGATGCATCCTACCATTCTGGCAAATTTCATTCTGATGACTTTCCCCAAAACTTCTCTATCACCTTATTTATCATGGAGTTTAATTCTAACTCAGCCTACTATGTCCACACTGCGGGAATGTCATCAAGATAAGATTGTCTTATTAAAATTTTGCTGCAGACTTCAGGAGTTTTACATCCCTGGAAGGGGATCCAAATAAGACATGAACCAATCATAAATAAATACAGTGCCTTCTCCTGCATTTTTTAAACAAGAAAATATTATTGTTATTGCTGCTATTTGATAAACAGGATTAAACTTGGCACTGATAGGAAATCTGAAAGCAGATCTTCTGAGGCAGGTACTAAAAAGTGTTTCTGGACATACTTCGCTCAAACTCTTTCTGTTTTCAAGCACTCAACCCAGACAGAACTTTCTCCATTGAGCCATTAGCTGTCACTCTGCTGAAAAAGACAGCGTTCTCCTCCTGTTACTGTGGCACTTAGTGTGTAACCCCCAGACTACACTCTTATGGTCATTAGCAGATCTTGACCAACATGGAAAAATAATATACTGAGAAAGACCACATGCACAGAAAATTTGCAGAAAGTTTAGAACAACGACAACAAAAATATTTTAATTCATTCAGTGTTAAAATAAATGTTGCCTTCACAATGCCTTAATATGACACACGGAATAAAGAATCTATTTTTAAAAAGAGAGACAGTTCTAATCTGATCTAGGCACCCTTTGCTACAAATTTTGTTAACACATTTGCATCTGAGAAGTTTGCAAACAAAAGCAAAGACAGACAAAGAGCATATGCTAAATTGATCATTTTTGTGTCTGAATATTCACTACTTGAGAGACAAGAAATGGTTCAATCTGATTTGGGTTATGATTATACTGTAGTCCAAATTGAAGTGTCTGTGGAAATGGATTGGGTGAGCTTCTTACTTGTCAGTCATATCACTTATTCCTCACAGAGCGAAATAAGGGCACTCATGAGAAACGGTAGAAGTGGTTCTGCGATACACCTAGACAGATGGGTGTTCCTTGCCTTCAAGAAGGCCCTCACTGCCCCAGCAACCACTGTGGGTAAAGAAGAGAGAGCACCCTCCCCGATCCTGCCACTGCCTCCTGTGCCTGGCACAGGGAGAGCCTTCTGGGCTCCTTCCAAGCGCTCAGAATCTGGGTCAAGTGTTCTCTGATCTCCCCGGTGGGGCAGGGAAATTTTGAACATAACACAGTCATACAGTTAGAGGTATGGAATGTAAACATGAAAAAATTTAAATAATGAAAATTTCAAGTAGCAGTCTAAGCCAGCAAAAGAAAAGCAAAGTAAACATTTGTTGCAGCAAAGAGTGTTGTGCAGAAGAGGAGGAGTTCCTGTGAGAAACGACGTTTCAGAAATCGATCCTTGTCACTTACCCAAAACAATTTAAATCATATCTGTCAGTCTTAGTGGGCAATGTAAAGAGATAATCAGGTTTTCTCTCAGAGAAGGAGATAGCATATTCTCTTTTTGCTTGTCCTCTTCTACCTGTTTTAATCTGGATTCTCCAGATTAATTTCTCTTAGAAAAATAGGCAAATTAATAGTTAATTTAACTATTTTATCTGTTTTAATCTGGGTTCTCCAGGAATGGAAAACAAAGGTAAGCAGATAGATAAATAGAAAGAAAGATATATAGATGTTAGACAGACTTCAAGAAATTACTAATAGCTCATGTGATTGTGAGCAATGGCAAATCTGAAGTCTGCTGGGCAGGCCAACAGGCTGGAAACCTCAGCAAGGTTTCTGTTTTACCAGTTTGAGGTGGAATTCATTCTTCCCAGGGAAATCTAAGTTTTTTGCCATTAAGGCATTTATTTGATTGAGGTCCATCCATATTATCAGAGATAATATCTATTTGAAGCCAAATTATTATAAATGTGATCATATCTACAAAATAGAGCAACATTTAAATTAAACTAGCATGTGAGTAAACAGTGGGGCACCGTAGCCCAGTCAAGTTGACTTGCAGAATTACCCATCACAGCAACCTTAGAAGGGCGCACACACACACACACACACACACACACACCACACTTACTGTAAGTCAGCTTACACATCTGCTCTAGATGACTGCAGTTTTTCTTCATCCTACCATTTTTGACATTATTATTGTTTGCTGTTGCTAAATATCCACAAGATCATTTCCAACAATTTTATCACACTATTTTCCTGCACAAAACAGGTGAGTGTCCCTGATCCTTTTCTGGGTAATACTCACAGATTTCCTGCAGTCTGAGCCCACCCAGCCTTCCAGCCTTATTGTCTGGTATTATACCAAAACAGGCTTGGTCTTCAGCCAGTTAGTCTAGTCCTGGAGCCCTCTATCTTCAGCTCTTTCTTGCTTTGCATCTTTGGTCTTCTTCTCTAAGAGAGTCTCTCTTTTTTTTTTTTTTTTTGAGACAGAGTCTCATGTCAACCTTGGTAGAGTGCTGTGATATCACAGCTCACAGCAACCTTAAACTCTTGGGCTTAAGTGATTCTCTTGCCTCAACCTCCGCCTCCCAAGTAGCTAGGATTATAGGCGCCCACTACAGCACCTGGCTATTTGTGTGTGTGTGTGTGTGTGTGTTGCAGTTGTCGTTGTTTAGCTGGCCTGTTTGGGGTTTGAACCCACCAGGCTCAGTGCATGTGGCCAGGACCATAAGCACTGTGCTACGGGTACTGAGCCCCTGAGAGAATCTTCATCTTGTTTTCTGCTATTAGCATTTTTACCACTGCATCTTTCCTAATTTGGTAAGGACAAATTTATTACCCTCTGGTGTTGTGACCCCTACAGCCCTGGTCTCAGTCACCCCAGGAAGTAACCAGGCATGACACGGATTAGAAGTACAAGCTTGTGGGAAGTGGGCTAACCTTAATGCAGGGAAGCCCAGAGCCATTCCCCCTCCCCCACAATGGCTATTAAGGTTATACACAACAGGCATGGAGATTTAAGGTAATTACATATGAAGGCTGCATGCTTAAGGATGGCCACGTGCTCTTTCTTCACACGTTCTTTCCCCACAACCCCCATGAAGAAGTATTGAGCATGAATGTTTAACACATGCTTACTAGTGAGTGACTGATCTTGTCTCATTCCAGAACACTGAGTTACTTGGGGGATTGCCCCCAAGTCACTAAATGTCTCTAGGCTTTCCAGGAGACTGTCCTGTTCTCAGCATTTCCTTTTAATGTGGTAAGAATCAGTAACTGTCCTTTGCAAGCATGGTGTCCATTCCTCTACACTCTGGAGCCCTGAATAATCATTTTCTGATTATTTTAAAGAATATTGGTATCTCCTCACTGAATTATTCATCTGTGTGTCCATTTTTCTCACTATTTTTTTCCCCCAGCAGTAACCACCAGGAAGCTTGAGCAGCTTTTCATCTTCCAGTGTATGTCAGCTGGGGGCCAGTGTGTTGTGGGATTTCAAGATGCAGATACTTTTAGAATAAATGTTAAAAGTAGGAAAGAAGGAAGAAGCTAAAAAAGAAAAAGAGATAGGGAGAGAAGAAGAAAAAAACTACAGCGATAATTTGATAGAGCATATATAAAATCAGATTTTAGAAGTATATAGTTGAATAGATCTTCAAAGGATCATGTGAATCTGTTCTTTTTTTTTTTAATATGGCAGGAAAATGAGATCCAGAAAGTTTGCATGACTTGTCAAGGAAAAAAATAAATGATTTGGGTAAAGATCATAGAGGTAGTATGTAACTAACCCAGAATGCTTTCTGTGACAATAATGTCAATGAACCACTAAATTACCTTATCACCCTCAAAATTTGCAGATGTTTCATTATTACTCTCCTTTCTCAGAAGATGTGGTAGTGTAGTCATAGAGCTATTGACCAATCCTCCTTACAAAGGAAAGGGATATGTTCCCTGCTCTTCTTAGATTTGAGCATGGCTTGATGACTTCATTTGGTTAGTATAATAGAGGAGAAGGTAGAATTTCTAGAGACCACACTGGTGTCTTCTTTTTCCACTACTAGGGTGGCTGTCAGTCTTTCAGGAGAATTTACTTGTTACTAACATGTAACTTATGTCATGCTGCCTGATACAGTGGGCATGCTAAAAGTGAATATATCAGTTTTTTAGGGATCCTATAACAAAATATGTCAGACTGACTTGTTTAAACAATAGGCATTTCTTCTCTGATTGATCTAAAGGATGGAAGTCCAATATTAATGTGTCTGCAGGGTTAGTGTCTTCTGAGATTTTTCTCCCTGCCCTGCAGAGGACCTTCTTGCTGTATCCTCACATAGTCTTTCTACTGTGCAGGAGCACCCATCGTTTCAGTTTGTGCACTCTAGTGTCTTTTTTTTTTTTTTTCTGAGATAGAGTCTTACTACGTTGCCCTCTTTTGGTAGAATAGAGTGCCTTGGCATCACAGCTCAGAGCAACCTCAAACTATCCGGGTTAAGCAATTCTCTTGGTTTAGTCCCCCAAGTACCTGGGACTACAGGTCCTGGCCACAACAGCCAGCTATTTCTGTTGTTGTTGCAATTGTCATTGTTGTATTGTTGTCCCAGGCTGGGTTCAAACACACCAGCCTGAGTATATGTGGCCTGCGCCCTACCCACTGAGCTATGGGCATCATTCAGTGTCCTCTTCTTAAAAAGAAACCAGCCAGACTTAGAGCCCACGCCAATGCTTCACTTTAACTTACCTGTGAAGACCTTATCTGCAAATACAGTGATTTTCTGGATTATTGGGGTTTAGAGCTTTAACATATGAATTTTGAGAAAACACAACTGCATTTAGAATGGTGAGAAATATCATAACTTATTTAAGATATTTAGAAACACATGATCTAGTGAAGGCAACAGAAGCAATAAATCAGTTTGGTCTGCCCCTGGTCTCTACCAGAAAATGGGAAAGTTTTAATTTTATTTATAGGATTAGTTTTGGTGTTGCTTCTTGCACATAGTACTGTTTTAGCAGGGGCAGGAGATGGAGAATGAAGTATAGTTAGTTAATACTTGCTAAATATTTGTGAACTCTCCCACATTTCCTAGCTTTCTTGCGATTAGGTCATGTGACAGCTGTGGTTAAAGGACTGTGAATGAAGGAATTAAATATCTCTTCCAGGCCAACACATTTAAAAGTGGGTAGGCAACCCTGAAGGCTCTCTTCTTCTTCAAGTGATTGTGGAGCCTGTGTGGAGCAGAAAATATAATGGAAGTAGAGTGAGATGCTAAGTCACTATGTGCAGGTCAGCTTCTTGTGGAATTGTTGGGCTCACAGCAATTTGCATGAGCAAGGAATACATTTTAATGTATTAAACCACTGAGATGTGGAATTGTTTGTTACTGCAGCAGATTCCTATCCTATCCTTACCTCCCCAAAGAGCACAGTGTTTTTGTGTAATAGTTAGTGTGTATATGCATGAGATTATAACAATGCACAATAGATATACCACTAGGACACTGGAAATTTAGCAAAGTGAGTTTTCTTTATTTTTGTTCTTTTCTTTTTCATTTGCAATGGAAATATTCCAAGGAAAAACATCACCTACTTTGCTATTTTACCTAAGGCTGGCCTCGAATGCCAACTGAACAGAACTATTTTTTCTCCTAGGACAATTTGCACTTCAGAAAAGCATTTGGAACTAAGTTTTCATAAGGTAGAAAGTAATTTAATGTTGAAAAGGTAGAGCCAACCATACATGAATAAATGCATATCCATTGCATATTAATAATGCAATATAATAATCTACCCTTCTCACTTTTAGAAGATTCCTCTGAGCCTTTTCCCAATGTTAAGATGGCTCTGAGCTCCAGGCCAATTCTGACTTTTTTCTCCTTGTTTCTACGAAGTGTTCAGGAGAGTTACAAGCAGACGCCAGGAAATCCATTTGAAATGGAACACTGACAAAATTCTCTGAGACTAGAGACTAGTGAACCAAAATGTATGTAGCTATGTCATGCCCGAAATAGTTGAAATGAACAATGATTGTTTATTCTAGATAAGAAAAAACTTAGGGAAATTATGATTTGTCACTGGGCTCCAAATGTTGAGTCCCACATTGGACACCAAATGTCAGGGTCTGGCCCCGAAAGCAGGGTCCACTGAGACCTGTGGAAACTGGTGGCAATTGACTGAAGAAATACAGAGTTAGAAGTGATGGTGGGAAAAGAATAGAGACATAGAGTAGAATTAAAAGTGGGCACTCAGGGATCCATAGCCCATTGTGGGAATCCGGCAATGGCCCAGAGTGTTTGCTCCACTCTGATTTTATTGAAGTCTATTTGCCCAGAGGGTAAGATGAGGGACGCAACAAAGATGCCAGTGCCAACAGTTTATGAGTGAGCATATCAGCTCCTATAGTTATTGTTATTAACCTTTAGGGTAGCCTTCAGAAATCTGAAATCTGAGCCTTATATTGGGAGAGCCTCTTGCTTGAGATCACCACACAAATTTCTAGGGAAGTGTTAAACTCTGCTAGTTCTCTGTGGAGTAAAATGCCATGGATGATAATCTCCTCTGAGGAATTTGTGGGAGGGATGCATTTTCCTCCCATCACCACCACAGAGGATTTCCTCTGCAATAAGGGATATAAGTTCTTCTGCCCATATCTCAGGGCTCAAGCTACTCCTCTGGTCTGTGCCCCAGGCAAATGCAAACCTCCACAGTGGGTATCTGTTTTGCCTGTTTAATGGGCAGGAAATGGCCTAGAAGATGTATCTTTTGCTAGGACATTGTCATAGCCTCTTCTATGGCCATTATTTTCCTCAGAGCACTCACAGATCCAGCAGGGTATTTGTAAGCTGTCTCTCCAATAGGCTAGAATTTCAGAAAAGGCAAGAAGCTTGCTAGCAATGGCTAGCTTAAATGTAAACTAGCTGATTTTGGTTTGTTCTGACTCACTGAGCTTCCTTCTTAACTTTCCTCCTTTTCTGGGGGAGCTTCCCTCACCAAGGATGGGGTCTTTGGTCCCATTCTCCCACCAATAATTATTATTTTTCATTATTTCAATGGTGTCATGTGTATAAAAGTAATGGAAAAATTATAAAATAATTTGTGCTTACTTTTTGTTTTTAAAGTAGCAACCACCCCATCATTGGAAAGGACAGAAGCAAAAAGGAAATGGTAGTCTCCTGGGGCTAATGCAATAAAATTTCTGTATTTGAAACTATGTGTTTGATTTAATGATAGAATTTCCCTGTATGATCTGTAGGATTCATTCATTATTAATTCAACAAACATTTGACAGATATTGGGTTCAGTGATGTTTTTATAAAGGTCAAATAAATTATAGTTCTTGAACCTCACAGAGCTCAAAAAGCTTACAGTCTAGAAAAGAGATGGAAAGGTGACCAAAAATTCTATTCTGGAGGGAGAGACAAGGTATACTGGTAAACAAAGACAAGACCATACCTTCTTTAGGGAGTTGCTGGAAGGTATCATTGGGAAGATAAGTCTTAGACTGGGACTTCTAGAAAAGGTAAAACCATGGTTAGTCCACTTCAGACAATAAATATGCAGTGGCACACACATGGAAAGTATGTGTTTTTTGTATTATGACTAAAAAAATATAGGAAATAATGAGAGCCCTATAATGCTGAGAAATAAGGTTGAGAAAGTGTGGAGCCCAGGTTGTGGATGCCTTGAGCTTTTTGGAATTTATTCTATAGCTAGTGGGATGTCATGAGAAGATCTTAAACACGTGAGAATGTTATTCTAAATCACAAACCTTTGTACGATTTCATTAATTACTCCTAGGAAAATAATGGTATGTTACATCATTTTAACTTCAACTGTCCTTCCACAGTTCTTTGCAGCTCGTGTCTCAAGAGTATTTGTCTTCTTCTGGCTATAGTAGCCTTTGTTTTTAGCTTTCAAGATATTTATTTTTGTTCTCTTTTTATCAATCCAGCTACTACACATGAGTATCTTTAAGGCAAGAATTGTGTCCTCTTTATCTTGATGTTTCTTATAGTGCCTGTCCTAGATGCTGGCTTGTAATATATGCTCACCAAAAGGGAATTGCTAATATTCTGTGAATCAGACCAATAGAGATCTTTCTGTGCCATGGGGAGAATGCCAGAAAAGAGGCATGAGACTCCTCTAGCAAAGTTTAAGGGTTCAATAAATATAAAATGAGCATGAAATTTAAATTAGAGTACCTGAGATTAAAATCAAGCCAAGCTGCTTGCTAGCAGAATTACCTAACAAATCTGAGAGCCTCAATTCTCTCATGTATAAAATGGACACAATGACTATAACATTTATCTCACAAGGCTTCTGTGAGGGTCAGGAAAGATGATATAAGTAAAAGTGTTACAAGAATTATGAAACACTATTAAACTACCAGCAAAACTGGAGATGACAATGATGTCCGAGAAGCAGATAATGAATTAGCAAGTAGCCAGACACACGAAATTGTTATTGACTGTCAAAAGTTCAAGTGTAAGTGTCCATGAATTCTTCATCATAAGAAGCTGAATGATATTTACTGTATAAACCAATGGGTTGAATGTGCCCAGTGATGCTCCCTTCCAATATAATTTCTAGGAGAAAGTCATTTTGCACATTGAAGAAGACAGACTGAGAAGTCAGAACTGTAAAGTGTTTGTTCTGGCTATATTACTAATGATCTTTTTGGTTTTCTCTGCCATGAAATGGATAGTAATGCATGTACAATTTTGGCTTCCTTCACTGTATTGATTTTACAGTCAAATTAAAAGATGTAAAAAACCAAAAAAATAAAAATTAAAAATTAAAATATGCGAAAACCTGCCACCATACTTATGCAAAGGAATATGTTATTCTCAGAGATATAATGCTGTTACATGCAGCATATAACATATCTTATTTAATGAGTTCTATGGACATGCTTATGTCAAAAAAGGTGAATCTGGTCAATTCAAGGATGTAAACAAAAATTACATCAGCCACAGCCACCTACTCTAAGCCATACTTGTACTCACAGAAACTTTATGCATAGAAATAGTTTTCCCAATCACCAGTATAGTAGAAGCAAGGTTATTGCAGCTATATGGGCACATAAAAAAGACAGGAAATGAAATATCAACAGCAAAGTGTATTACCTTTCTTTGTATGTCCTTCACTTAGTAAGACAGTTACCAGGCCGCTCTTGATAGAAAGATTTGTTTATAAACTAGGTACATTATTTCAGCTCTTTAGAGCAGAAGAAAATGCCCTCATCACACATTTCTGTCTCTATATCATCCACAGTTGTATTTCCTACATTTCTATGAATGTAGAATATAGATTTCTTCCTTTATCCATAACTAGTTTCTGGGCACCTACTATGTGCCAGTCACATATGAGATTTTTAAGGCTACTCAAACCTTGTTTTCATGCACCTTTAAATTTAATAGGGAAATTCAGTCATGGAAACAAATCAGGTCAATAAAATCATATAGTTATTATGATGGAAGTATATGCAGCATACACAGGGAGACCCAAATGGGATGGTTTAATTCTGCCTGGGAGAAAGGAAAAACTTTATTAAGGAGGTGATGTTTGATGCAGATCTCAAAATTTGATTGATTTTTATAGACATTCAAGAAGGAGAAAACTTTCCTTAGACAAAGAGAAAGGAGAAATAGAAATACGTTAGTGTATAATAGGTCAGAGGATGGGATGGTTAAGTTACTGAGTAGCAGACATTTAATCAAATACTGGGTATTTAATATGAAATATCCAGTGAAATATCAATGCATGTAGGAGTATAGGCAGAGCTGTACATCACAGTGGCCCACCTCTGACTTCGGCTTAACCTTGAAGACACAGATATTCTCCCAAAATGCAGATTCTGTAATTAGAGAAGATTGTCTTTGTTAATTCTATCCTTAGACCATGGTCCTTGACCATTCACTTTTGTCACAGATTTCAAAGGCTTAGAGATGTTGGTCCTACACTGAAAAGGGGTCTATGCACCTCTAGGGCATGTGCCTCTGCTTGGGTGTTGGCACAAAGTTTGTGTTCAGGTCGATAAACTCACATAAGGAAGTCTTTTAGAATGGTTGGAAGTGGGCATTGCAATGTGGTTAAGGTCATAAAGTGGGATAACAGGCAGCATGCATTCAGACCCTAGGTATGGGTTCCAAGGAAAGACACTTCACCTTCCCATGCCTCAATTTCCTTATTCATAAAATGGGAATAATAATTATATTTACTTAACAGAGTTGCAGTAAGGAATATAACACTTGACAAACTTCTTCCATTATTTAGATTATTATTATTCAGTAATGATGGTGAAATCATTGTCCCTGGAGCACAGATAACGGGGTCAAGGCTATTGTTCATGGAAACCTCAGGTACACCACTGTACACCATGTACACCACTCTTCATCCAATGTATTGTTGAGACGACATATGAGACTTTGACATAGACTGTCCTCAATGGTCAGTTTAGGTTCATATTTAAACATTTTGATTTTCATGCCCTTAGAGGTAAAAGGAAATAGCCTCTATTAAATGTTGGTCAAAGCTAATTTTATGATTAAAAAAATAAAACCTCTACATGACATTAAATTTCTTAAAATCCACATATAAAAATACTGACCACTCTCCCATAAATAAATAAAGAAGTCCCAGCATGAAAATACATTAGCTAAAATAAGTGTTTGATCCTTTCAACCAAAGCCCATTTTCTTCTTCCATCGAGAAAGCCTTGAAGTGTGAGTATTACACTACTTGCAGATTTCTGTGTAGGCAGGGGATAAATAGTCCGCTTCTGTAATTAATAACTATTAAAGCTGTTTGACTGATCATATCTTTGGGCTCCTGAAATCTCTTCTGTGCAGGTGTGCATTAATGGAATCCATTAAATTCATATATTTCAACAGATAGTAATTTACGATCCTTTATCAGATCTGTCAGGAGCCGCAGCAGGAGATACAGGACTGTCTCGGGGCATTACAGAGCTAACCGGGCTGCTTCCCTCAGAAATGACTCACCTTTAAGTACTAAATGCGAGTGTCAGAATGTCAATGCAATGGGCAGCTGCATTAGGTGCATTCTACATTTGCTGTCTGAGAATATGTAGAATAAGCTTTTTATCACTGGTGAAGCCCTGAACAGCTATGAAGAATTTCAGGCACTGAAGGAAAAGTGTGTGGGAGTTCTAACCACTTTATGTTTGCCATAAAAAGGGAGAAATTGAGAATACAGGAAGGCTTGGGGAAAGAAATGAGTTTTCCCAGGGGTGAATCGACTTCCCCAAGACAGCAGGGGTTGCAAGTTCATGTAAGGGGGCAGCCTTTCCATTTTGACTAGTGTTTCCAAAGAAAATAGAACTTAGCCTTGACTTCTCTTGGGTCCACCCTCTGGTTCAGCCCAAAGAGAAGAGCTGTCCTCTCAGAGACAGGCTGTCCCATCAGCAGGGCCAGGTTTCTGAAGTGGCAAAGTAGTCAGCTACTTTCCTGAGGGGCTTTTAGGGCATAGAGCCATGTTTGGGAGGTGAAATGCTACTTGGGGGTTTTAATTGAGGCTTCATTAATTGAAAACAATCCTGGAATAACCAGTAAAAATATCATATAATTATCAACTATTAATAACTTCTGAGGGATGGTTAGTGGCGAATGAGGTGGAAAGAGGGTCAGAAGTTGTCCCGAGCCAGCAGGTGCAGGAACAAGAACATCTGGGAAAGTTAGAAGGCAATGACCTTTAAAGTTCCCTTTCATATTTTGTAAATGCAGTAAAAATATTTTCAGTGACTTTGAAAGGGGAGAGAGGGTTGTGGTGAGCTCAGAGCTCGTATGATTACAATGAACTCTTCTATTTAGGGAATGTTTTTCCTATTCAGAGAATCCTCAAAGCTATGAGGTAAGGTTGTCAGGCCCCATTTTAAAGGGGATAACTGAGTCCTATCCCTATTTGAAAGCTACTTTATGTCTCAGGGTACGGTTAATAAAGCTTCCCCTATCCTGGAGTTTCCTGAGAAAACAGATGGAGACATCAGCTTTGTGGTTCCATCTAACAGATCAGCTGCACCAAGATTGTCACTTCAAGCAGGATCCACAGTGTGAGAATGTGAGCACCCTCACAGGGGGAGCAGGGGGTTGTGTCCTGTTTTATTTTATTTTTTTGTTTGTTTGTTTCCTTGTCTTTGATAAAGATATATATGTGTATGTATACACACACACATAAACACATATGTGTGCATAATGTGTGTATATCATACACACACATGTATATTTCTTTGGAATCTGTAGAAATCTTCAGTATGTGATAAGTCCCATTTTATGGAAACCTAATATTTACTAAGTAGTTGCTTATGGGAGTCATTTACTTTTTAACATTCTTCTTTTGAAAGGCATCTTACTTACCATAAAGCTACCCGTAGATAATCCAACACGTTTTATTCCAAATCATCAAACGTGGGATTGTTCAAAATATAACTTTTCTACAAATGTGAAATAAAACTATGATGTAAAGCTAAATAAACTAATCTACCCATTTTCTGGGAAGCAACAGTATTTTTCCTTTTTTGCAGTTTTTGGCCAGGGCTGGGTTCAAACCCACCACCTCCGGCATATGGGGCTGGCACCCAACTCCTTTGAGTGACAGGCGCCAGCCAGCAACAGTATTTTTTAAATTAACCTTCTTTTTTGAACTTTTATATTATCGTTTAAGTCAAGGTATAATTTACATCCAATATAATATATGTAGCTTTTAGGCCATTTGTGGTCATTCATGCCTGTAATCCCAGTACTTTGAGAGGGTGAGGCAGGAAGACTGGCCTACGCCTTGAATTTGAGGTTACAGTGAACTGCGTTCACACCACTGCACTCCAGCCTGGGCAACAGAGTGAGGAGTGAGTCTCTGACTCTACCAAAACAAACAAACAAATAGAAGACTTTAACCATTTATTTAATTAATTCAATGAATTTTAACAAAGGTATCCATCCACACACTCACCACCCACTGAAGATACAGAGCTTTTTCATCTCCTCCGAGCATTCCTTTCCTGAACCTTTCCCGTGCAGAGGCAATTGCTGTTTCAATTTCCGGAATGTCACACAAAAAGAATCTCACAGTGTGTTCTCTTTTTTGTGTATCTTCTTTGACTCAACATAAAGTTTCTGAAATGAATCTGCATTATTCTATGTGCCCGCAGCTTGTTCCTATTTTCATTGAATAGTATTCATTGTGTGATCAGACCACAACTTGGCACTATTCATTGGTTAATAGACATTTGGAATTTTTTCTGTTTGAGGTTATTATGAGCAATACTGCAATGAATATTCTTGTATAAATCTTTTTGTTGCGTTCATTTCTATTGTAAAAATACATGTAAGGGGAATCTCTGGGTCATACATAGAAAACATATATTGATTTTTATAAGATACTGCCAAAAATTGCTTGGAGGAGTTATATAATTTTTCAATTTAAACATAACAAATAGTACATATTTATGGTGTACACAGTGATATTTCAATACATATAATGTGTAATGATCAAATTAGGGTAATTAAGTAATTATCTTATCCAATACCTCCAACATTTATCATTTCTTAGTGTTGAGAATATTTAAAAATCCTCTCTTCTATTTGAAAATACACTCCTACTTACATTTTTTAAAAATTATTTTTAATAATTATGGGTATGTGTTAGTCGTATATATTTATAGGATACATGTGGTGTTTTTGATACAGGCATACAACGTGAATTAATAAAATAAGGGTAATTGGGATATCCCTCACCTCAGGAATTTATCATTTCTTGGTGTTAGGAGCATTGCAATTTCCCCCTTTTAGTTATTCTAAAGTAACCCTAACTTATGATTGGTTATACTCACTTTGTTATACCGTCAAATATTGTTCATTCAATCTACCTAAATATATTTTGTTCCCATTAATCATTTCCACTTTACCCTTCCACTCTCTATCAATTTCCTCAGCCTTTGATAACCGTCATTCTCTTCTCTGTCTCCTTGCATGAGGGAAGCATTTGAGATTTGCCTTTCTGGACATGGCTTATTTCACTTTACGTGATGGTCTTCAGTTCCACCCATGTTGCTGCAAGTGGCAGGGTTTCATTCTTTTTTATGGTTGAGTACTATTCCATTGTGTATATGTACCACATTGCTTTATCTCCTCATCTGTTGCTGAACATGTAGGTTGATTCCGTATCTTGGCTAAAAATGTGCATTGTTTCATGAATTTCATATGGCCTCTGTGCACAGGGGTCACACTAATCTTCTCTGTATTGTTTCAGTTTTAGGATAGATGCTGCTGAAGTAACCACTAATCTCCTTATTGCATTCATCATATTTTCCAATACCTCCAGAGATATTACAGGCAAGATTAATCAGTGTTAATTACTTACATTAGACTTACATTAGAATAATGATTCAGGTTATATCTTTCAAACGATAATTTGTCAAATGAATATTCCAGGATGCCTGGTAAGAGCTAAATTTGCAAAGGAAAATAAGACATGGTCCTAGCTCTTAAGAAACATGTTTATTGAGAAGGGCTAGAAACTGACAGGGTAAACATTAGTGAAGATGCATAAACCAGTGTGGGGGATATGAGACCATCACCCAGCTCTTAACAAGGGCTGGGGTGGGGCTTCAGAGTCCTGAGGACATTTGATCTGAGCCTTGAAGAGGACTTTCATTCACTCAACGCATATTCATTAGGTGTCAATTATGTTCAGATGCTAAGTGAATGGAATTGGATTTTGTAAGAAGAGAGACACGAGGTCAAAGCAGGAAGATTGTATCCAATCTGGAGCCAGCAAATTGACAGTGAAAGGGAAAGGAATTAATATCTGCTTCACACCTATTGTCTACCAAGTGCTAATGCTCCCAACAGGTTTAGTTCAAGCATTTTTATCCCCACATTATAGATGACAAACATGAGTTTCAGAGAAGTTACTTTGCTTGCCCCGGCTCATAGAGCACTTACGAAGAGAGCTGGAGTGTGAAGGTATCCTATCTCCTTCCAGAGTCATGCTATATCTTTTCTCATGGCAGTGGCCTTCTTGTGCAAGAATGGAAACAAAATAAGATGAAGAGAGAATGAGGAATGGCACCACAGTCCATGTGGTTTTAGTGGCTGAGATACATTATGCTTCCTTTGGAAATGGAAGCCACATAGACAGTGGAGCATCAACAATGTAGGCTTTAGGATTAGCGTTGCCTGGGTTCATATTCTGGCTCATACTCTGATATGATATAGCCTTGTTTTCTTTGATTCTGAGCTTAATCAGATGCAGATCAGCAACAATAATGTCCATTGCATCAATGTATAGTGTTTAAATAAACATAGCACATAATAGTCACTTAAGCAATATGATTTCAACTTTCTCCTTAGATTACCCAAAGAACAGCTAGTTCTTATTGTTTGGCAGCAAAGAATTTCATCGTGAGAAAGAATTGATAACTAGCAAACAAAAAGGAGTCATTTACATACTTTTACATAAGGATCCCTTATCATTATCATTATGAAGGGATCTATATATATCCCTTCATATATCATTGACCAAATTCTGTGTGCAACTGGTTTTGGTTCCTGAGTAGACTCTGTCTTGATTCTTCTCTTATATTTTTATGTTTGGGACATTGTGACAACACCCTAAATCCAAAAGGTCCATCTATGTACACTCATCACCTGCTTTTAGAATGATTATTGGTGAGGGTTTGAGATATACTTCAAGAGCCACACTCGTATTACCTTCATGAAATTAGTGTTAATTTTCTACAATCACATTTAGACTACTATTTTTCACTATTTTGGATAAAGTTTAGCTGATTTGAACCTGAATTATATTTACTCTTGAATTTACAATGCTTGAGAAGAGTCGATCTAAAGACTTCAGGTCATAATTGAGAGCTCTCACCAGTTCCACAGGAGGAAAAATCAGAAGTGGTCTCTGACATGGAGCAATGCTATGGTCATCAAGTGACTATATCGACTTAAGATCATGACAAATAAAAATAAAACACAAATTTCAATTACTGGTTGGTCATTTATAATCAAATGAAGTACCCACTTTTCACATAATCCATAGAGAGACTAAATGATAAATCTTAAGGACAATGTCCACACAAATGATCCTAGTACATGATTAAAGTGGGCAATTTCATGAAGACTTCCTTTACAGTAAAGGTGGAAACTAGAATAAAGATGAACTGAGTGGTATTTCTAAGAAATTGACTCAAGTCAGCTGGTAGAATCAAAACCAAGACAGCAGAACCATTCAATTAGGGCATTTTGTGAGTGAGCTATAATCTCTTGGACGACAGTTAAACCCAGACTGGACATGACAGTAGCAAATTCACTCTAAGAAACAATTTTGGTGGTAGGAACAAGTTGGCCTTATTGCTTAATGGATCATCCCCTTCTCTATCTGCTGTGATGTGAGAGCTGATGAGATCCTGCCTGAGGCAGCAAGACTATCTCAACACAGATTGTCTCCTCCATCCACAGGGTAAACACTTTACTGGGAGAGTTAAAGTGAATTTTAGAATTATAGGGAAGTACCTAGGAAACGGATATTTTTTTCTTCAGTGAACTCTTAAGAGGGCTTGTCAGTAAAGTTCAAGCAAGCAGGTGTGCTGAAAATTGCTTTAAAACCAAAGAGACAGTAGGAGGCATGCATATGCCAGAAATCATAGTCCCCGTGAGAGAGACAAGCCCATTTTTCAGCAGGAGCAGCTGTTGGTGCATCTGCAGACAGGTTGTTGTCAGGAGCGTTGAGCAGAGAAATTTCAGGAGAAAGGTACTCACGAGAAGGGAAGAGGTGCGAGGTCTCAAGTGTACAAAATTTAGCAAGGAAACTCGAGTGATGGGCTGAGTCCTGGGCTGACATTGTTAGAATTTAGAATTTCATCAGAGATTGTGAGGCTGGATGAAAGTGGCATTAAGACTTTACATTGGCGTTTGTTAAAGCCCGACCAATAAAAATTGCAGTTCACTCTAATGAAACTTCCTGGGAAGACTATTAGTATTAAACAGGGAGATTCTCCCCCCAGAAATAATGCTAAATCATAGTCACAAATAATTCCAGGTACAGTTCAGCACAAGGCAGAACATGATTGCACTTTTTAAATTAAATTCACTCTTACAGCTTTGGCAGTTGCAGTTTCTGAAATTAATAGGAATAGAACACGTGAGCCAAGGGACCAAGGGTGGCCATACTACATTAGAGGGAATGACAGTACAGGTGATGGAGGCAGGTAGGCAGGCAGGTGTGGGGGTGGGCGACATCTTTACTGGGCATTTACTTAGAGGGAGTAGATGTACTAAAAGGATCAGGACTGTAAAAGAATTAAAATTACACAAAATCATTGATTTTAAGGCTCAAAGTAAAACCCTGTATATTACTATAGGAAAATTTAACTATTTCTTTTAATTTCTCCCTGAGCACTGTAAGGACCA
Organism: Galagoides demidoff; assembly: GCA_963574575.1. Taxonomy (NCBI): domain Eukaryota; kingdom Metazoa; phylum Chordata; class Mammalia; order Primates; family Galagidae; genus Galagoides; species Galagoides demidoff. The sequence continues at coordinate 19,169 of CAUYQV010029818.1, read as the reverse complement.
AAGTTATCTGATATTCTTTGTATGACCCATGCCTGCTAGCAAATTGCTGATCCCTACATAGATGCTCATTTCTTATCTTTTAAATGAAATGATAAACACATATTAACAATAAATAGTATGGTATTCTACTTCATTATCAGCAACCATCTCTATTCCATAAGCCTTAATGTGAATCACTTATTGTGAATGACTTACTGGAATTCAATAAGTAAATCATTTATTCATGAATTTAGCAAATATTTGTTAAGCCTTCCAAGTATGTACGAGATGATAATTTTTTGAATACAGAGATTAACAGCACTTGATTCTTCCCCTCAAGGTGTTCACTTTAGAATCAATGAAAGAGAAGAGAATGCATAATTGCAACACAGAGGAGTTAAGTGCTATAGTATTCATACTTATGAACATGCACAGGGAGCCTGGCACTCAACCTGGGCATTAGGATTAGAAACACTGTCAGAAGAGGAGAATCTAGAACCTTTGGGAAATGAGTGACGACCAGCCAAGTGGACAGGGTTGGGCAGGATGTTCTAAAAGGCAACAGCATGAATACAAACACATAGCATAGGGAAAGTGCAATTAGGGAACTAGATGGAGATCAAGTGAACCAAGAAAGAGAAGCAAGCAGAGAATCATAGGTTGAGAGGAGTCTGAAGAAACAAATTGAAGCCAGAAGCTGAAGTGGGTGATGCTAAGGTGTGTGACAATAATCAGAAGCTAGTAGAAGATTGCAAATGGTAGTAATGTGAACAGATTAGCAGTTCAGAAAGACCTAGTGGCATTGAGGAGGATGAATTCTAGTGAAGTGAGTTGGAGGTATGCTAACCATTTCTGGAAATTATTACAATTCTTCAGGAGAGCAGTAACCAGAGCCTGAGCAACGGATAGTATAGGATAGATATCAGGTGATGATATGAAATTTGGGGGAAATAATGTTTGTAAGACTTAAAGTAGATGGAGGAGTGTAGAGATGGGGGGGTAGGTTTAGGAAACATTCTTCTATGCACATTAAAAATACTTACCTATCTAGTATCATAAGAGTTCTATTAGGTAAGTAATAATGTTGTGCCTATAGATGTGTAGATGGAAACAAACCCAAGCAGATTAATTTATTGTATAATACTTATCAGGGCATTTTACTATAGCATCTTGTTGCAGATTGCAGTATCTCACTGAAGCAAAAAGAAGAGTCAGAATCAAAACCACCATCTGTGTTCTTTCAAGCACCCCATCCTGGATACAGCAATTAGAATCAGGTGCAACAAAAGATGGGGGTCACATCTGTATAAACCATGTCCTCACCAGCCAACGAGAGAAACAATACTACAGAGAAAAACATAGACTCTAGTCCAGATGGCAAGGTGAGTCCATGTTTGTCTCATCCTCTCTCCTTTTAATATTATAACTGTCATGGTCATGTGTTTATTGTAGTGAGTGACCTTGGAACATGGGTACTTACAATGGTGGTTCTCAAAGATATGCTTAAATAGAATGAGAAAAAGCAACATTCAAAGCACAGTGGTAGAATTTTTTCAAATTGATGAAATTCAAGCTCAAGTCTAAAAATTTAAAACTTCTTTAAATAATAGATTGGGCATAAAAGAAATCTACCCTTAGACAGATAATGGTAAAAATGAGGAACGTTAAAGTTTTAAAAGACCAGTAAAAAAAAAGAGAGAGAAAATACTGTACAAACAGAGAGAGTGTGAGGGACTGAGAACAACAGATCATCACCCATGATGATGTCGTATAAAAGTTTTGTCTTCAAAAATATACCATTTTCTACAATCTTATATGTCAGCAATAATGCATTTGAAAAGTAATAGCAAAGATATCATTAAAATTACAATGAAAATGAAAAGGTACTAATAAATAAATTAACAAATATATATATATATATACACGACATAAAAATTTAGGAAAAGTCACAATAAATTTTGAAGAACCTAGTATAAGATTTATATAACTAGAAACCTAATGCAATAATAATTGCATGAAAATTTGTTAATGTTAGCTAAAATTTCTTATGAATTTAATAAAATTCCAAACAAAATTGTAACAGCGTTTTGAAGTTCTTGATCCAAGAATCATTTAGAAGGGTAAGGACTACTCTAGAAGAAAAGTAAAGGAGAAGTTAGAATAGGACTTGTTCTATTATCTATCAGGATTTATTAAAACACTAATTCTGGAACACTACAGATGTATTATACTGATGGGGTGGATAGAAAGCCAAATTAGATCAAATTGTATATGACCCCCGAAGTGTGGCAAAACAGGCATTAAAAATCAAAAATAACTAGGTATTCAGGGGGGAAGACATTTTAGCTCCCTGTGTTACAAAATAGACAGAAGTCAATTTTATTCATATGAAAAAGCCTAAAAGCTAAACTTAGAAACTTTTAGAAGAAATTTTTAAAAACATTTATTTTACTAAAAATTTCAAAAACGTCTTTAATGAGGTATACAAACACAACTGTAGTATAAAATTAAAACCTTATATAAAAGAGACATTTCAAGCAAAAAAAAAAGACATGTTAAAGAAAATATTGACAGTGAATATAAATGCCAATAACTTATTATGCATGCTATACAATTTATGTCTTCAAGTCAATCACAAAGATGAGAAAAACCATTCAATAGAAAAATGAGAATGGACGTAAACAGTTCTGCAAAGGGCAAAAACAATAGTCTAACATGAAAACATGGTGAATCCCACTACGTATTAGGAAAATGTCAATTAAAATAATGTGATATTATTTGACAGTCCTTAGGTTGATAGAATTTCCAAACCTCACATTTTCAAATGTTTGGATGAGTGTGGGTAAGTGGGAATTCTAGCAATGACATGTGTAAGATAAACTGTAAAAGCCATGTTAGAAAGAAATATAGCAATATATAGGAAAAGTAAAATTACACATGATCTATGACTTGCCATTCCATTTCTAAACCCACATGATAGGAAAATGTGTGCAGTTACTTAAGGAGATGTAAAATTATGTTTAATTTGTTATCACTAATGATAGTGAGAAACTGTAATTCACTTAATTTCTTATCATTAGGAGAAATGAACAAACTATTTTTTACTCTTTCAATGGAATATTTTCCAACAGTTAAAGTGCATCAGCTGAATATAATGTTGAGCAAACATGCAGTTGCAAAAGAATATGTAAGTTATTCCTGTAATTTACTCTGAGATGCGCCTAAAATATTAATATGAATTAAGGGATTGATAGAGCAATAGGCCAATGGGCAGAGAGAAAAAGATGTGTAATAAAGCAAGAACAATAAAATGTTGATAAGTCTAAATGTTGATTAATCTAAATCTAATGTTGATATAGGTGTCCACTGTTAAATTCTTTCAACCTTGCTGTATGTTTGATAATTTCAGTAATAATTTATTTAAGAAAAGGTGTTCACTGTGATAATATTTTGTAAATACTCAGAAATTATATTATTGGGGTGGAAGAAGATGGCAGACCAGAAGGATTGTTCCACTGAGCTCTTGTAGAATGACTGGTGAAAAAAAGAGAACCCTGCCATACTTGATACAAGGACCTTACCCAGAGTCAGAGCTCAGGGAGCACAGCGAGGATGTGGTGAGCTGGTTACAGTGTATAATCTGAAGCCATAGAAATCTGATGAATTATGCAAGTGATTAGGACTGTCTGGGATTGGCTGGCCACCCACACAGGTCTAAGATGGGAGGAAGTCTTTCCAGAGTTTTCAGTTGTTGCTCATTATGTGGAAAGCTGTGAATAGTGGGCAGACTCAAATAATAAACAGCAACCAGATTTGAATGCCTGTTGGAGTGGATTTGCCATAGGTTTGATGGCTGGTGAGGCAATTGTACTCAGAAGGTCTCAGCAGGCAGAGAGCTCCCATTGTGGGAAGGTCATGAGAAGATCTTAGCAGGATCCTAAAGCATAGCCATCTTAATTCCACCTTGAAGATCAGAACTCCACTCTTGGGATAGGCTGAGGGACTCCCCCACCTCATGGGAACTGGAGTAGGGGACACTGTGAGAACTGCACCTGAAGGATCCTTATGAGCCTTAAGATTCCAACCTGGAAGGATCTGAAGGCTGAGGAAATAATCAGGTGATCATCAAAGCAACTAAATTTGAATTAATGACCATGGAGGTTGCTGGCTGTGCTGTCTCCTTAAAAACCACAGCACCATTTAGTGTCCAGGTGACACATTGCAACATACTGTCATCAAGAAAAAGGACTTCTGTTTAAAACAAAGGAGGCAGTGAGAAGTAAAAAGAACAAGGAGGTAAACAAGAAGAAAGAACACATGAGGAGGAACCAATGGAAAATTGCAGGCACCATGAAAAAACAAAATAGAGCAACTCCCTCAAAGAACCATGAGGCAGCTACCATGAGGTGAGAAGACTCCACCTATAAAGAATTAATGGATGAATTGACAGAAAGGGAATTAAAAATATGGATGATAAAGACAATAAAAGGAATGGATGTGAAATGGAAAGACAGAACCACAAGTTGGACAAGGGATGTATAGAATATAGAAGAGATATGGCAGAGCTTAAGGAAATGAAGTAGACAGTCAGGGAATGTATCAATAGAAACTATCAAAAATAAATTATACCATGAAGAAGAAAGAACCTCAGAGCTAGAATATAAAGTTTTCAAGTTAACCCAGGCATTAAAAGAGGCAGAAAAGAAAAGAGAGAAAGCAGAACGGTGCTTAGAGAACTACCAGATTCCATGGAGACTTCAAACATATGAATAATAGGGATTCCTGAAGGGGAAGAAGATTGTCCTAAAAGAATGGAAGCCTTACTGAAGACTATCATAAATGAAAAGTTCCCAAATTTTACTAACGACCCCAACACACTTTTTTCAGATGGATAACAAACCGCTGGTCATCTTAATTCAAACAGAGCCTCACCAAGTCACACTGTAATGAACATGTCCAAAGTCAAGATGAAATAAAAAATTCTGTACACAGCTAGAAGTAAGCACCAACTGACTTACAGAGACAGAGCCATTAGGATGATAGCAGACTTTTCAACTGAAACTTTCCAAGTCAAAAAAGTATGGTCATCCACCTCCAATATTCTTAAATGAAACAATTTTCAGCCCAGAATTCTGTATCCTATTAAATTAAGTTTCAAAATTCAAGGAGAAATTAAATCTTTTGTGGATATACAAGCACTAAGGAAATTCACCACAATAAGACCAGCTCTGCAGGAAATACTTAGACCTGTCTCAACACTGACCATCACAATGGACCACCAGCAAAGTAAACACCCAGAAGCTAAAGGTTAAAACTTAGCCTCCACAATGGCACAAAGGATGAAAGTACACAACAGATTTTCACAAAATACCATGAATAGAACCCTACCACACTTGTCAATTCTGCCAACAAGGGTCAATGGACTGAATTCACCACTGAACAGACACAGGCTGGCTAAATGGGTAAAAAAGCACAAGTCAGTTTGGTGCCTATAGCACCAGACACATACACTGGGGCTAGTGGGTTCTAACCTGGCCTGGGCCTGCCAAGCAACAATGACAACAACAACAACAACAACAAAAATAGCCAGGCATTGTGGCAGGTTCCTGTAGTCCCAGCTATTTGGGAGACTGAGGCAAGAGAACCACTTAAGTCCAAGAGTTTGAGACTGCTGTTAGCTGTGTCACCACCACACTCTACCAAGGGTGACAAAGTGAGAAAAAAAAAAAAAAAAAGACAAGTCATCTATATGCTGTCTCCAGGAGACAGACATAGCCTTGAAGAAAAAAATCATGACTCAGGGTTAAGGGATGGAAAACAGTATTTCAAGCAAATGAAAATTAGAAGAAAGGAGGGGTTGCTAGCTTATTTTCAGATTCAAGCAGATTTAAAGCAACTAAAGTTAAGAAAGACAAAAATGGACACTTCAAATTGGTCAAAGGAATAATACAACAAGAAGACATTTCAATTTTAAATATTTGTGCACCCAACTTAAGTGCTCCAACATTTATAAAACAGACCTTGATGGTCTGAACAATATGATATCACCTAACACCATAATAACCAGGGACTTAAGATCCCTGTGACAGAACAGGACATATCCTCTAAACAGCAACTAAACAAAGATACAAAGATTTTAAATGTGACCCTAGAACAAATGGGATTAATAGACATATACAGAACACACCACCCCAAAGCTAAGGAGTATACATTTTTCTCATCAGCCCATGGTTTGTACTCCAAAATCAACCACAACCTACCAAACAAATCAAACTTCAGAAAAATTAAAAGAATAGAAATTATACCTTCTATTTTCTCAGGCCACAAGGCAATAAAGGTGGAACTCAAATTTAACAAAAACATTTATCTCCACACAAAGACATGAAAATTAAAAAACCTTATGCTGAATTTCAGTTCAGGAAGAGATAAGGAGATAAGGAAATCATTAAATTCCTCAAACATAACAATAGTGAAGACACAAGTTACCAAATATGTGACATACAGCAAAAGCAGTCTTAAGAAGGAAATTTATTACATTAGATGCCTACATCTCTGAAAAATAGAAAGAGAACATATCAACAAACTCATGAACCATATCACATAATTATAAAGAGAAAGAACAACCTCATCCCAAACCCAATAGAAGAAAAGAAATAACCAAAATTAAATCATAGATTAATGAAATTGAAAACAAAAGAATCATTCAGAAAATTAATAAAACAAAAGGTTGGTTTTTCAAAAAAATAAATAAAATGAATAAACTTTGCACCAGATTAACTAGAAACAGAAGAGTAAAATCTCTAATAACCTTAATCAGAAATGATAAAGGGGGAATGACAATAGATACCACAGAGATATAAAAAATCACCTGTGAGTATTACAAGAAACTATATGCTCAGTAATTTGACAATGTGGAGGAAATGGATCAATACCTGGAATAACCCCCTCTCCCTAGACTTAACTAAGAAGAAATAGATCTCTTGAACAGACTAATTTCAAGAACTGAAATCAAAGAAACAATAAAAAATCTCCTAACAACAACAACAACAAAAAAGCTCTGGCCCAGTTATCTTCACACCAGAATTCTACCAAACCTTCAAAAAAGAGATTATACCCACACTCCAGAAATTATTCCAAAAAATTGAGGCGGAAGGAATTTTCCCCAAAGTTCTATGAAGCAAACATCACCCTGATACCAAAACCAGGAAAAGACTCAACTAAAAAGGAAAACTTCAGATCAATTTTACTAATAAATATAGATGCAAAAATTCTCAATAAAATCTTAGCCAATAGATCACAGTTACATGTTAAAAAAATTATTCATCACAATCAAGTAGGTTTCATCCCAGTGATATAAGTCTGGTTTAACACAAGCAACTCCATAACTGTAATTCACCAAATCAATAGAAGCAAAAACAAAGACCATATGATCCTCTCAATAGATAACAGAAGAAGCATTTTATAAAATTCAGCATCCTTTTCTAATTAGAAACTTAAGAATTTAGGCATAGATGCCACATTTCTTAATCTGATTGAAGCCATCTATGACAAACCCACAGCTAATATTATACTGAATGGAGTAAAACTGAAAGCTTTTCCACTTAGAACTGAAACCAGACAAGGTTGTGCTCTATTGCCAGAACTATTCAACATAGTGCTGGAAGTTCTAGCCAACACAATCAGATAAGAGAAGGAAATAAAGGGCATCCAAATGGGGGCAGAGGAGGTCAAGCTCTCTCTCTTTGTTGATGATAAAATATTATACTTAAAGAACCCCAAAGACTCAACCGCAAGACTCCTAGAAGTGATCACAAAATACAGCAATGACTCAGGTTATAAAATAAAGGTCCACAAATCAGTAGCCTTTGTATATGCCAATAACAGCCAAGATGAAAAGCTAATCAAGGACACAAATTCTTTCAAAATAGCTTCAAAAAAAAAATACCTGGAATATACATAACAAAAGAGGGGAAGAAACTCTACAAGGAAAATTACAAAACAAATGGGAGAATATACCATAATCATGGCTGGGAAGAATCAACATTGTCAAAATGTCTATACTATCCAAAGCAATCTGCAGATTTACTGCGGTCTCCATTAAAATACGATCAACAGACTTTCATGATTTGGAAAAAATAATTCCTCATTTTGTATGGAATCAGAAGAAATTCCATATAGACAAGGCAATTCTTAGTCATAAAAACAAAGCCAGGGGTATCCCCATACAGACTTTCAGCTATACTACAATGCCATAGTGATCAAAGCAGCATGGTATTGACACCAAAAAATGGAGACATTGACATTTGGAACCAAATAGAAAATCATGAGATGAAACTAACATCTTACAGCCACTGGAACACTGGGGAAAAGAATCCCTATTCCATAAATGGTGTTGGGGGAACTGATAACCACATGTACAAGACTGAAACTAGACCCACACATCTCACCATGTACAAAAATTGATTCAAGATGGATAAAAGATTCAAATCTAAGGCATGAAATAATAAAAATCCTCAAAGAAAGTGTGGGGAAAACATTTGTTTTCCCTGGGGAAATATTTTATGAAGAAGACTTCTATGGCAATTTGAAGAACAAAATAATAAAAAAAATGGGACTTAATTAAACTTCCTTAGATGTATAGAAAAGCTTCTATATAGCTAAGGAAACAAACACAGCAAATAGACAACTTTCAGAATGGGAAAAAATATTTGCATATTATGAATTGTACAAAAGTATGATAAATAGGATCTATAGAGAACTCAAATTAACCACAAAAAAGACCCAACAACCTCATATGTCACTGGGGAAGAGACATGAATAGAATGCTCTCTAAAGAAGGCAGACAAATGGCTAACAAACATTTGAAAAATTGCTCATCATCCCTAATCATCAGAGGAATGCAAATCAAAACTACTGTGAGATATCGCTTTGGCCCACATCATAAAGTCTTAAAACTGCAGATGCTGGCGTGAATGCGGAGAGAAGGAAACACTTTTACCCTGCTGGTGGGACTGAAAACTAATACAACCTTTTTGGAAGGAAGTGTGGAGAATCCTCCAAGAACTGAAATTAGACCTCCCATTTGATTCTGCAATCCTATTATTAGGCATTTACCCACATGAAAAAATTCTTTTATTATAAGGACATTTGCATTAGACTGTTTATCATAACTCAATTTATAATTGCCAAAATGTGTTAACAGCCCAAATGCCCACCAATCCAGAAATTGATTAACAAGCTGTGACATATGAATACCATGGTATACTATTCAGCCACTAAGAAAGATGGAGACTTTACATCTTTTGTATTAACCTGGATGGAGATGGAATGCATTCTTCTTAGTAAAGCATTACAAGAATGGAGAAGCAAGAATCCAATGTACTCAATTCTAACATGAAGGCAGTAGATGAGCTAATACAAGGGGGAGGTAGGATAATGAACAAGTGGGGAGAGTGGGGAGAGGGAAGGGGATAGGGGGTCACAGTGTATGGCACAGCTCTTGGGGACGGGACACAATTATAAGAGGGATTTTATCTAACAAATACAATCAGTATAACCTAATTCTTTGTACCCTCAATGAATCCCAAACAATTAAAAAAAATAAAGATCAAGAGTTTGAAAAGAAAGAAATTACATTATTATTTGTGAAGTAATACATAATAAAATTATAAAAACATGCATAGAAATGCCATGTCAATTTCAAGATAAAGGTTATATCCAGGAAGTGACAAAAGGAAAGTAAATGGAAGATGAGAATTTAGTTTTGTTCATCATGTTTCTTTGCTTTAAAGAATGAGAAAGTGAGGGAAAAGAAAATGCAACAAATACAGCAAAAAAATATTTCCATGTGTTAATACCAGGCTATTTTCTCTAGGATACAATTTATTATTTATGTATTATTTAGATTTGACTGAAATTATTATAAATAACTAAATTCAATGAGTAATATCTACATTATCAAAATTACCTGAAAAGGATAACATTGGCTTAAAAAATCAAAACATATCATCATCTGCATGACACAATGCCTGTGTATAAATTTTTTAAATTCAAAACAGTCCTAAGTGTTGTATATCGGTGTACGCATAAATAATAAAAGTATGAAAGCACAAATGTGAAGAAACTCACCAGATAAAGATATTGGTTACCCCAAGGGAAGGAAAGAGCAAAATGGGTTAAGGATTAGTAAAGGTCATTTCAACTGAATTTGCAACATTATAGTCCTCAAAACAGTTTTACTTTTGATAAATCTGAGTAATAGAACACAGTTCTTCATGTTTTAAAATTTTCATGATACATAATAAAAAAGAAATCATAAATCTGTGAAGTATAAAAGAATGACCCTACTTCTCAAGTCAGAAACAGAACTCTCCCATGATGCATGAGAATTTGCTAGCTCATTTTCAGAACTCTTTTTTCCTATTAGTCTAGGAGATTAGCTTGGATCATCAATTATTGATTACATTCACCGATTTTTGTACATATGATAATCCTGTCTGCCTTATTGCCATTATTTTATATATCTTATTGACATATAAAGACTTGTATATCTTGTTTTATATGTATTCTTAAGTCATAACGTTTAAAAAGTTTTTCCTGATTATTTGACACAACCATTTAAGGAAATTAAAAGTATAACTCCTTCATTCTGGACAATTCTCATTCTGTCTTATGTTAAGAAGCTGAGCTCACAAGAAATGTCTAAGAAACTACCTTGAGAAGTTACTCCCTAGAGAAGTTGCTTATTGGAAAGCATGATTTAATTCAGCCTCTAATCATGCAAAATTTCTTAAGAAAAGCATATCTATTAGATAGAAAGCAGAAAGACTACAGTGGTTATAAAAAACTCTTTCAGGCCTCTCAACAGGCTTAGACAACTAAGAGAGTCTACCTGGTGTCCAGAGTGAGATGACCAATGCAGGAGGTCCTTGAACCAATATGCTACTTGCTGCCAGAATCTAGAAACACAAAAGGACGATGGGCTAGTTATGGGAGAAGAGGCCCTAAAAGTCAGATTTCTGTTTCTTTAAGGTTGTATTAATGGGGTGAGATTGCCCTCAATGTAACCAAGGACTCTGTGGCTAACTCAGAGCAATTGGGCACAAAAATTTCAAAGAATCAAGGCAGACACCTACCCATTTCCCTTTTCCTTCTTTTTCTTCCAGAAAATGCATTTTTTCCCCTGCTGAAAGAGCACATTCGCAGCATGACAAAACCCTACACTAAAAGCATCTATCAATTTGAAGTGGTTTCTGCTTTACAGTATGAATCCACCCCTACTTCTAGCTCCTTAGAGGGCAAATACAATGGAAATGCAAAGTGCTAATAACGTATACATCCCCAACTCCTTCACAAGGGTATTGTACAGACTAATGAGTTATTGTTTGAAAAGACCTTTGTGGCTTTCTGATGAAAGGTGGAATATACATAGAGTTTTGAAGGTTTTATTTTGTTGCCCTTGTTGATATAATTGCAATAGGTGTGTAGTCAATGAGGCACAATGCCAGCTAAGCATCATCTTCTTTCTACGTGTTTATACTTGAAAAGTAAGCCTATTGCCCTCTAAGGGTCTTGATTGTGTTAACCACTTTTTATTCTGCTGTCAGATACCATGGGGGCAAACTCTAGATTATTTAGATAGTCGGGAAGACAAACTCAACATTTTGAAAAATTCTCTGACATCTGTAATATTCTTCTTTTCCCTTCCCCATCCCTACAGAGTATTCTCTTTGTGTGCTGGAATTTTTATTTTGATAATTCATCTGGTCTGCTGCGTTTGTTAGGGGAAATCTGGGAGCCCTGTTAAACATTATGGGAAGGTCTATTCTGCCTTCTTATAAAAATGGAAGCTAGTATCCTGTGCAGATCACTAATAAGGTATGCAACTTCAAAAGAATCTCTTAAGGAGAACTATGAGTGGGTCTTTGCTGATCTTCAGGCTAATTTTTCTAAGTCTTCTTTGACTCTGTGTTCTGGGGGGCTATTTTGCATGTGCTGACTAATATTCCTTTCCCCCCACTGCCGGCCTCTTTTGTTATGTGCGGGCTGTCTCTGTCTAAAATCCCTTATGCTGATTTTCCAGACACGCTTATTTATGTTCACTCACTAATTGAAAATCTCATATTTGAAGTTATTATTCTGATTGATGTCTGTCATTTTGATCAAGCAGTAGCTCACAGATGCTTTGTTAGAACAATTTTACAAGTGAGTTTATCATCATGTCTTTCTCTCCTGACCTTCTCCATGGCTGGTAGAAAAACATCTTAGTGGAGGCTCAGATAGAGAAGATGTTTGGTATGATTCCCAAATTTGTTTCCTTATGTCTTCAGTACAAAAAACAATTCTTCTATTTCAGCCTTTGTTGTGTTGTTGACTATAAAAGAGGAGAGACGTGGTAGTCAGACTGCAGGGAAACAGAAACAGGTGGGGGAGTGTCACCAATGGTAACTCTGTCACCAAACTGAGCCCACACTCTCTCACTTATCTCCTACACAGATAACCTTGGGGGAGAGAAGGAGGAGAAATGGTTATCCGGTTGATATCCCTGATACTTGAAATACCCACAATTCTGACTTGATTGAGATAAGAAGGCACTGAAAGGTGGAAAGGACCTCAGGAAACAGAAGTACAGGGCAGAGAAAGCAAATTTTTAAGCCCTTTTCATATTTGCTAAGTCCCACCAACTTACTTGTCCTAGTAGGAAAAAAAAGTGTTTTCTAAAACACTTTTATATAAGTATTCTGTAACCAAACATATTCACATTCAGATAAATCCAATTAATGCTGTACATATCGCACCTGCTTTGAAGATTAAAAATACCCTTTCATGTAGTTAAGTTCATCCTATAAAGAAGCTTATTTCAATTTACTTAATTCAAAATGCTCAAATATATCTGAAGTACTTTTTATTTATCACAAAAATTGAGATCCCAGAAAACTCTTGCCTTCTGTAACAGTTTTAAATATCCTGTATTTGACCATAGGCCTCCTGCAATTAGGTACTTTTGTCTGTAGAATCATGAACAATTAATGTTGGAAAAACCTTTGGTTCATTTAATCCAATCCTATGCCTACTGCACGGATTTCCTCTTAACACATGAATACCCCAAATGTGCTTGAATATCTTTTTAAAAAGTCTACCTCATGAAGCAAGGGCAACTAATGAAGGACATTGTTGATTTTTGTGAAGTGGTTCAGGTTGAACTAAAATTTGGGTTTCTGGTCATTTTTAACCAGTGACTCAATTTTTTCTTAGAACTATGCTCCCTATTTATTTGTTTATTTATTTAAAAATATTTATCGAAGATCTTTCATGGGACAGGAACTGTCTTAGAGTTTGAGTCTATTTCAGTGGACAAGACTGACTAAGCGCCTGTCCTCATGGAGCTTCAAGTCTATATGCAGACTGAATGGGCAAGAGCAGAAGCAGAGAGACAAGTTAGGAGACCTTTGCAGTGGGATGAGTCCACAGACACATCACACAGGGCAATCTGTCACCCTACCTCTGGACCTATGATGTTCCACACATCCCTCTACTCCAGCTCCACCAACTTTTAGTGGACTTGGCTTCTCACAAGCCCATCTCCACCACTCCTGAAGGCCATCAGCTCTGCAGAGGGAAAAGCCATGATGGACCAGATTTTGCCATATATAATGGACATGTTTTTTCCCAAATTTTTGAAGGAAAAATAAGAATGCACATTACATATGGGTAGTAAAGCTTAGGTGTTGGGGAGCCTAGAGGGCCTCCTGGGGCTCCCGTGCCCTCCCACTGGGGTCCATTGAACACAGACATAGGGTTCTAGCCTGGGAGGATTCAGGATCTGAAGACAGTGTGCCCAGTATAGCTTCCACTAAGTGCTGCAATCAGGGCACTGAGCAGTAGTGGTGGGGTGGTGAGGCAGGCTCACATCATGCAGAGCAAGGGCTGAGGCCCAAGGCATGGCTGTGCAGAGCAGACTAGGAGCCCTGTGCAGACCTCAGGGACCTACCTGACTGTCCACAGGTCAATGGCCTCAGAAACTCCTCCAGGGGAGGAGGAGTTTCTGTCACACACATGGACATTTTGGCAGTGGCCCCTATGAGGTAGGGAGGGAAGGGCTCCCAAGAGAGAGGGCAGACGGATGCGGAGGGCAGTGGGATCTGCACGTTTACTCAGGCAGCATCAACTGACCGGACATGTGTTCCTCCTGGCTGAAAGCCGGCCACTTTCTCAAGAGGTATTTTCCTGACAAGTTGGGACAAAAATGTGGATGTGCATTATACAGAAGAGCGAATTATATGTGGTAAAATATGGTACTTCTCTTCTTATCCCTAGAGCCATGTCCAATGCTGTCTTCTTGAATACTAAATAGCAGGCTAAATTCTTCTACTCCTTCTTATAAGTGGCAGAGTTTAAAGCTTTGAATTTGAAGGTGATTGTGTTTATTTACTTATTTAAAATGTCACTTTGACTTCTCTCTCCTTGTATTCACATACCAATGAAAGTGTACCCTCTTATAAGATAATATGAGAGTACCTGTTACCACCTATGTTGCTAAGCCATTCCATACCTTGTTTCTAGTTTGTGGTATTGGTAATTATAATTCTCTTACTGTTCTTTTTCAGAGATTATGGTCAAAGGTACAGATACGTGTCACTTTATCCAGACCATAGTGACTAAGTGAAACAACTGATTAAGTGATGATTACCCAAGGGAAGGAGGTTGACATAGTGAGCACTACGCACTGTTTGAGATTATAGGTTCCTCGTGTCTTAGTCTGTAAAACACTACAGTATTGTTTAACTCCAGACAAGCAGAAGAGAAGAATTCCTTACCAAACTTAATGCTATGGTTTGAATGTCTCCCCCCAAATTCACATGTTGGACATGTGATTGCTATTGTAACAGAAAAAGTGGGGGCAGTTAAGAGGTGTTTAGAACATGAGGGCTCTGCCTTTATCAGTAGATAAATGGGGTTATTGCAGGAGTGATTACTTATCATAGGAGTGGGTTCTTGAGAACAAAAGAATGAATTCTGCTCAATTTTCTCTTTCTGTCTTGCATATTCACTTCCCATTGTGCCATGAGATAATGCACTAAGAAGCCCCTGTACCATCAGCTCCTGGATTAGAGCCTTCTGAGTTTGGACTGCACCCTGCTACCAGCTTCCCTGGTTACCTACCTTGCAGATGCTCTGTTGTTGGACTTCACAGCCTCCATAATTGAGTGAGTCAATTTTCCTTATAAATTCTCTCTCATCTCTTCCCTGCCTTTACTTTGATTAGATTTTCTGAAGTACATGTAGTACAAAAAATAAGTATGGTTCCAGAATCAGAGAAATATTTGACCTTGGTCATTGGGAATGTATAACTAGTGAGGTCCTAAGTAAGATCACAGGTTACAAACAGCCAGCTCACATTCTGAGAACTCTAAATTAGAATCCTTAAAAACTAAAACCCAAAATTTAAAACATGGGTTCAAAAATCAGAAAGTTGTGTTCATTAGAAATCATTGAGATTTACTTTCAAATGTAAAAGTTTGGGACAGGAACAGGATTGTGAAAAAAAAATAACATAAAGTAAAACATATAGCAATAATATTTACGGATGCATTTAACTAAACTCCAGATCCACTGGCTGCTTAACTCTAGCCATTTTTTGATTTCTCGGGATAGTAACCAACTGAGCTTTTAAGCCAGTCAAGGGAAAGTATATTATTTCCATCCTCTTTTTAAACACTCTATAAAGAACTCTCTCGTTCATAATAGCTTTGTTTACTGCATAGTACAGCATGTTCTAATTATCACCCCTGCCTCACTAACCACACAGCTTATGTTCCCACATTCATCTGTTATTTTTATGCCTCCTGCAGAAAGGAAGACAACATTAATAAGAATAATACTTGGAAGCTAATATTTTGGGTAAAATTAGAAAAAAAGAATGCGGTTGATCATACAGGAGATCAGTGCTTTTTAGTTATATTGAAATGACTCATCAACCACAGCTCACTTTCTTTCCTACATCATTTGTGATGTGGTGTCAACCCCTAATCCTACTCTTTCCCTTTTATTGATTTATTTGGTTATTATTTGATTTGGCTGCTTATTATTCCCTGTCAGTGAATTTGCTTCATCTTCTCCCCATGGTATTCTCTTTAACTTGGGAATTCCTGCCAACCTTCTTATACTTTCCATATTTTGAAATTTGTTCTTACTTTCATTTCCTTTTGCTTTATATATTTTCTCATTTTCTCCTTTGCTCTTTTTATCTCCTTCCTTTATCTCTCTCCTTCTATCTTCTCCTTGTAATAACTTCTCTAATGTATTCACAGAAAATATCTTTTTATACTTCTGAATAGCAAAAAAAAAATGTATATCCATATATAATGATATGGGAATTAATACATTTCCAGCACAAGAAAATGGGACCAGCGGGAATGTCAAGTGGAACATTAAAACATTTAAAACTCGCTACATTAGCTGAGTAAGGCTTAAATAATATTTTCATGGCAAAGAATCTAAATAAAGCAGTGAGAATAATGAAGTAATAGAAAAGGAAAATGGTTATAAAAATGATTCTTTGAAAAAATATTATATTGGTACAGCATCACAGGAATCTTTCCAATCTGTAAAAGGTGAAGCCAATATGCCTTTTACACCCAATCTTTCCTAACATTTAAAAATACGTATGTGCACAAATATTTCTTATAAGACTGAGGAGGCAACAGGTTCCATCTCATTACAAACCATGTTTGCTCTGATGTTGATTTCACTATTCAAATAGCTAGCGGTTGCTGCTTGCAGGGATATTTTCCATCATAGAAACCTTAAGTAGATGAGAAGGGTAAAAGGAAAAAAAAACAAAACAAAACAACAACAAAAACAACAAAACAAGAGGAGAAGATTGCTAATTAAAAGCAAAAGGAACAGCAAAGCGGGATACATCAGTCCGTGGATACACACATTTTCAGCGATGACTCAGGAACACGTTTGGGAAGATTACATCAACTCTTCCCTCAATAGCTGGATCTAATCATCGCTGTGAATTGATTGGAGTTTGAAAAAATAGCAACTAAGACTTCTTTCACATGTTTATAATCAGCTCTTGGAAATGTTGCACTTTAGATAAAATGGTAGAAATAAATCTGCACGTTGGTATGGGGCAGAAATATTTCATTGAGTACATACAAATTAATTGCCCTTAGAAAAATCAAGTGGCCCAGAGCCATCTACCCCAGTTCTTAAAGGTGGAACCACTTTGATGCAGTAGCAGAGAAAGGACAGTGGAAATCCCAGCTCCCCATGCCTCTGTTCTCTGTGTCTGCTACCAGGTTGAGCTCCTGTTCAGTCCTGCTTGCCGAGGTTCATGTTATCCCTAGCCTCTTCCTCCCTTCATCCCAATAGAGCACCGCTGAATCAGCATTATTTTGATACTAACAAAGGAATTAAATAGCTTCTTCCCTCCTCCCAGGACATTGCTGACCTAAGGCAGCCATTGGTCATCCTTTGTTGCTTTCCACAGCACATGTCTCAGAGACCTGCTGTGAAGCCCAAGCAGATGCAGCAGCAAGAGACAGACCATGGACTCATAGAGGCTTCCCACATCAGTGCAAAGAGTTAAGATAATTGATTTGAGGCACAAAAGTAGCCAAATGCAATTTTGAGCTTTGCTTTACTTTCTGTGAACTCTTAAAACAGAAATACATGATGCCTCAGCTGTGATGATGTAAGGTACTGGGAGGGAGGTAAAACCTTCCAGAGGCCCACTTATGAGGCCCTGTCCTGACTCAGCTTGCAGACAAGGACACCTGTACTCACCATACCCATGCCAGGCAAAACCCTCAGGTCTTATTCCCAAGAGGCACATTCCATGCAAAGCAAATCCAGACAATAGCTGATATTCAGGTAACAGGAAGACCATCTTGCTACATTTGGGCCTTGGCAGACGCTTCCCAGTGGGGGTGGAGAATCACCAGTGCAGGGATGGCTCTGCTCAGTTCGTCAGAGGGAGGTGGGATTTTAGAAATTGAGTGGGGCCCGAAGACTGGGACAAACTCAAAACAACCCTGTAGCTGAGGTTAAAACAAAGGTGAGTACTTAATGACTGATGAAATTCCTAAATACTCAAGATTCCTAGAATCACAACAGAGGTCCAGTTTACACAAAGAAGACTGGAATATGTTTGCATGAGGAAGAAGACCCTTCCAGAGCTGGAGGAGGTGAAGAAATGAGAGATTGTGCCGAGCAGCTAAAGAAAACCATTTCTTGGAGCAGCAAGACCTTGGCTCTCGGGTTTGGGCCTGGATGTGTACTTGTAATACTAAATTTTGGCAGATTTAAATTAATGCAGATGCAGAGGAGGTATTAAAACATTAACCCCTTCTTTTCAAACATTAGTTAGGCCTGAATCTGTTGTTGGGAGCACCAGTGGATGACAAAAACAAGAATACAGAAGCTGCCAGGATTCCACGGGTAACATAAGGTATGAAAAGGACAAATTGCAATAGCCATAGCTTCCCCATTCTCATTCTAGCTTGAATTCAGAGCTGCCCTCTCCCAAATTATGACTTTAGAGGAGAAGCTTGTTGTTGCCATGGTTACATAAAAGCTAGCACACAAACACAGAGACACATTTCCTTTGAAAACATCCTCAATTGTGACCCATTGAACTGGTTTGCTGAGAAAGCTATAGCACCTTCAAGGATTTATGGAGAAGAAAATGCTTGTGTATTAAGGGTGGTGAGAAAGTGCTTGGTGAAAAAAACCATTTCCTGGTTGTATATGCAGAAATGGAAGATTTCCCTTGCAATAAAAGCCAGTTCAAGCATTTGTCCAGCAGAGATCAGGATATGCATCTCTGCCAGTGGAGAGTACGTTGACGGAGGCACACAGCTCCTAAACCAAA
This sequence comes from Galagoides demidoff, assembly GCA_963574575.1. Taxonomy (NCBI): domain Eukaryota; kingdom Metazoa; phylum Chordata; class Mammalia; order Primates; family Galagidae; genus Galagoides; species Galagoides demidoff. The sequence continues at coordinate 307 of CAUYQV010029818.1, read as the reverse complement.
TGTGCTTGTTCCTTCCTATTCCCAATGGTTAATGTCCCATTAATGACATCATTGCCTTTTCTTTCCTCTACTTTCTACCCAAGCTATACCATATTTAATTTTTTTTTTTTTTTTTGAGACAGAGCCTCAAGCTATCCCCCTGGGTAGAGTGCCATGGCATCACAGGTCATAGCAACCTCCAACTCCTGGGCTCAAGCGAGTCTCCTGCCTCCACCTCCCAAGTAGCTGGGACCACAGGTGCCCGCCACAACACCCGGCCATTTTTTGGTTGCAGCCATCATTGTTTGGTGGGCCCGGGCTGGGGATT
>CAUYQV010029817.1:0-45410 GCA_963574575.1 Galagoides demidoff | reverse complement strand
GGTTGATTCTTGCTCTCAGCTCTTGCCTCCAATATTCACCAAATCTAGGGTTAATCTTGGCATGGTGGTTCCATTCCAGACTGCAGTAATCCTCCATGGTTGACAAAGCCTCTTCAGTGAATGCCTCCCCACTTGATGCACGCGGGCAGACCCAAACCCTCAACCCAGCCATTCCGAGATCACCGGTGCCCACTCTGCCCTCGAGTTTGCTCTGGTAGAGCTTACAACAATTAGCACCTGACCCAAGGCATCCAATCCCACACTCATTGGCGTTTCAGGTGCTATCTCAGTAAGAAACAAGCAGAGCCCATGGACCAAATGCAGTTGCAGGAACCGATTTGCCCTGAAGTCCTTGGGCCTGGTTGCAGTGAGCATGTCAAAGACCTTTGATGCCCCCATTCCCTGATTGAGAAATCCTCAGGAAGAGAAGAAAGGTGGTGGGAGCCTCTAGGATAATAGGCTCCTGCAAAGACACCCCCTGGGGGGATATCAGGATGCCTCCCCTCTTGCCTCAGCCCTCCTCCAACTGCTACCTGGGCAGGGTGAAATCCCAGTCCAAAGGAAAATGCAGAGTGCTTTTTTAAGAATTAAAAAAAAAAAATGCAGAAACCCCATATGTTCGTATTTGGTCTAGAGAGGAGACTGTGCCTTTTCATTTACATAGGAAATTAAAATACAGGTTACAGAATCGTGAGTTTCATCTTCTGAAAAGATCACAGAATGTGGCGCAAGGTCAGACTGGCATGAAATCAATTGTAATCTGCCAGCAAGCCATTCTAACCTCTTTAAGAGTTTCCTTTTATGTGTTTTTTCCCCTTTTATAGAGAGAGCAAAGTACATTTAAAGAAATTCTCATCAAATCGGAATGTCTTTCTAATATTATTTTTTTAATTGGTTGCTACTGTAGTGTGACCTAAAACCTCCCGGTACTTAACCCTCTGTGCAACTTTGACTAATGAACAAATTTTGTCTGCCGTGGCAGTCTTGCTAAATGTCTTTTATGAGGTTTTTAAAAAATTACAATGGATTATGGAAACCTCACATCCCTCGACCTAATTGATTGGCTGTTGGTGATGCCATCTCTATAACTGTAATGTTCCTTAAGTGTGCAGACCTGACTATTTTTCTTATTTTTACACAGCAGTTCCATTTTATAATGACATTAAGCCATTCTGTGCAATACAGTCCTGGACAGTTATTGCACTAGGGTAGACGGTGTCAGCTGGCTTGTAGCCCCGCGCCTTACAACACCAAGCGAGGAGTAAAATGATCCCTCCGAAAATGTACTAGGCTTCACCGTATTACTTAAAAATAAATCTTGGAGGTTGGTTCTGTTTCAGAAAAGATTCGGTGGGTTATAACATTTGATTTATGAACATAATTAAAATAAAAATGATGAGCTTTGGGCTATTCAATCAGCCATCTGGATTGCTCGGTCTTTTGACGTACTCATATTGTAGTCGGGATCTTAATGGGAAAATTTAATGTCCCAGACTTCTAGAGGTGCCAGTGGAACCCCAGGTTTCTCTTCCACCTGTTGAGGATACTTGAGTCCCTTTTTCAAGACCAAAGAAAAGGAAGATAATCTATTTTTAGGTTTCCATCACCTGGGGATGACTCTTGGCACGCAGACTTTGGTCCCTAAGGTAGGCATGAAGATAACTCAGCTTTGGTCAGAAAAATATGCCTGTAAATACCGCATGTGTCAACAGAGGGGGACGCTTTTCTGTATAATACAAATAAGACTAGTGTGTACCTTTTCAGCCAGCTATTACGGTAACTGTGGCAGCTGTGCCCATGAGTAAGATGGGAGATGTTTCTCCAGAAATCTAAAAAGTAAGTTGGGAAAGCCAGCTAGCAAAACTGAACTTGTATTTTCCGTGGGTTGGTAGGTGATTCTTAAAATAAATTCCAGGTACTACAGCAGGTCCTCAGCGTGTTCCTTCTAATTTATATGAGTAATTGACAACTGATAAATACTTCATTAGGGACGTTAAAAAAATTTTAGCTGAAACAAACTTAGGGGTACTGAAGAGGCAGGACAGAGTAGGGTTTTCAACACTCTCTTTATTATTAATGGAAGTTGAACTTGTGAAACCCTTAGTGCACCGTGCTGAAAAATACGTCCTCTCTGTTTGCTTGAAAATGACATGAAAGAAAAGAAAAAGAACAACAAAATAAATAAAACCTTCCACCTAGGCCAGCAAGCATTCTGCTTCTCTTTAATTAATGGGCCAAAATCAGCAGTGCATGAGAAATGCAGCCCTTTCATGGATCAGAGATTAACCTATAAGCAAATGTTACATTTGAGCCCAGATCTGGGGCTTTAAATTTAGCCTCACCCAGGATGGGTCAGGGGTTAGAATGACAAAGGTCCTCTCTGCAAGAACTCCCTAAGCGTTGCTGTGAACTATTAGGCTGCATGTCTTTTATTATCCACGTGTCCAGGGCCGTAACCTTCTCCCAGTATTCTTTTTTCTATCTTTTTAAAAATAAACTTTGTGTCTATGTGTCACTTTGCCAAAAATGATGGACCCGTGTCTGTTGCCAATGGTTGTAGACTAAGATGTAGTTGCTCTCTATGAAAGGGGATACCTGGGAGCCCTATTTTAGCCCGTCAGCCAGTGCTAGTTCAAGGCCTGCGAGCCCTGTGTTAGCCTGTCAGCCAGGGCTAGTTCAAGGCCTGGGAGCCCTGCTTTAGAATGTCAGCTAGTGCTAGTTCAAGGCCTGTGAGCCCTGCATTAGCCTGTCAGCCAGTGCTAGTTCAAGGCCTGGGGGCCCTACATTAGCCCATCAGCCAGTGTTCGTTCATGGCCTGGGAGCCCTGCTTTAGCCCGTCAGCCAATGCCAGTTCAAGGTCATCCTGTTGCTCCATATTTCCTACCTTCCCGACCTTGTTACCTGCATCTGGAAACCTCTACACCATTTTGCTCTTACGTATTTTCTCTGCTAACGCGTCTAAGCATAGAAGCCTATCACTAGCCAGGTTCCACTGGAGCGTCTGGGCTTGTCAACATTATGTTTCTGGCCAAGTAACTTAGCTTCTTAGAAAGTGCTACCAATTCACAGTCGTCAGGACACACTGGTGAGTGACAAGGGGGGGGCTCTCTTAAAAGTTTTTGAATGCCACACAGCTTTCAAAAACAGAAGGGAAAAATCTTGGGATAAAAATGCATTTGGAAATCAGACGTCTCTCGAGAAGACTTGCCTGGGCAGCTGTGAACAGGGCGAGGTGGGCTGAGCCTGCCGTATATCTGTCCTCTCCCTCGTTCTATAGGATGAATGTTAATGAGCTCACCACTGCTTGTAAGAGGCCAAGAGGCTGTTGTCGAGGTGGTATGATTGTCTCAGAAAGTAAAACTATGGTAATTGTTTTGACCTTTTAGCCAACTGATGTCTTCCCCTCTCACACGTATTACTCTTGGGTGCATTTCCAAAAATATGCATTTACAGAGCTACAGAATTAAATGAGAAAAACTGATTTAGGGATTAATAGCTTGTTAGTTCAACACAGGAAAAAAAAAGGGCTTCTAATTCCATTCAGGTTTTATTTGTAAATGTATTTGTACATGTATCGATGTGAATTCTAACTTCTTCAACTGCTCTCGCCCTCCTCCCTTCTCCCCCCCCTCACACACACACTTGCATAGTTTTAAGTAGTTTGTCTGTTTGTTTGTTTTGGGGCCAGGGCTGGGTTTGAACTCACCACCTCCGGTATATGGGGCCGGCACCCTACTCCTTGAGCCACAGGCACTGCCCAAGTAGTTTGTCAAAATAAGAATACTTCATATTACTTACCTAAGTAGTTCACTGCATTAGGAAGCTATACTTGGCTTTAATTATGAATTGTTATTGGGAAATTTGGTTTTGAATCAGAAATCCATCCCAACGTGCTTTCCATGGGGCTGTCTCTCCCTAGGTGATCCTGGATGAGCTTCATTGTGTGAGTACCAGAGTTCTCATCCCTAAAAGTCGGCTCTCTCTCCCACCAGTGACAGTCCCTAGGATAACAGGCTCTGAGTAAATGGCAGTGTCCTCTCTTCTTCAGTATTTACGCTAAGATGTCAAAGTGTTTCACTGGAGGCCACCAAAATGCCCCCGTACTTTCTTCTTAAGAGGATTGGAATAGAGTTCAGGATTTCTGCCTTCCCTGTTTGAAAACAAGAGCACAGAGGAGGCAAACTTATTAATATGCAGTGTCACAACTTATTGTCACATAGTAATATATGATATATGATAAAATGTATCAATTCCGAGCACCACAAATATCTGTAGCTTCACCTCAGCATGAAGGCAAATGAGTTTCCTTTAGCTTGAGTGAGTTTGGAGATAAACTTCAATGTAACAAAATGTATTTCACAGGAAATGTTTGATGTGGCGCAGTTGGCTTATGCATCTCTTATCTATTCGCAGTTCACTCCTTAGAGTTATTAGTCGATTTAATTTAAGCAAATGCCGGGATTACTAACTAATTAAAAGGGTGTTACTGAAGGCTCATGGATGGGAGAGAGTAGACGCCGGTGCTGGGGGTTTCGAGGCAGCGTGCAAGTCTGATTTTGCCTGATGATACCATTTGCTAAACATCATACTTTGTGTTGTTGTCATACAGATAAGCCTCAAGTGCATATTCAGATGACTTATCCTCTACAAGGCCTGACCCGGGAAGGGGACGCGCTTGAGTTAACATGTGAAGCCATCGGGAAGCCCCAGTAAGTTCTGAAGGCCGAGGTTGGCAGAGGGTCACGAGCAGTAAATGTCACAACATAGAGATGTGCAGTCACAACTCATTGGCCTGTCACCTGTCTCCCGCTGCAAGGAATGGAAGATTTTTCAGGAAATAAAGAATATTCTGCGAGAGAAGGACTAAATACCTACGGTTCTTAATGGTCAGGACTGGGAGGAAAGTTAAATGTCAGCTCAGATCAAAATCTCAGCTAATTCTGTTTTATTATCATCAACATGATTGTCAGGACTGTTTTCTCTCACACACACAAATAATCCTAATAAATTTTTAGTGTGCCCACCATCTAAAGATCTATCTGCCACCTTCGAAGCTGCTAGAAAGATGATTTTCAGACTCACGTTAAGCTGCTAAGTTTAGGGCCATCTATAGGAAAATGAATTTACCTTACCTTTAATTTTATATCTTTTTCCCTCAAAGAAAAGTGTCGTACTTAACGCCTAGAAATATTTGTGTCAGTAAGGAGATGTTCGGGAACTTTTCTCAAGGGGGATACATGCACCATTGCATAAGAGAAAATGAACCAGCTAAGCCTCTTATTTTGCGGACAGCATAAAGAAGCTATTTTACTTGCCCTCCTCAATGACCTGAAGGGAAGTCACCATTGTAACCAACATGGCACTGCCACGTGAAATACTGTTTACTTTGGTGGGGAGAGAGATTTTCGTCTTTCCAGTAAAGATTATTTTGAACTGTTTCTTAGGGGAAAAACAGCCAGGGCAGCAGAAAATGGAAGAATGTGTCAATGTCAGGGTTAAGGGCACTGAAACTTTAGTGGTACCCAACAAAAAACAGCACTGAGCTCCCTCTGCTGTCCCTGTGGTTTGTTTTTTTTTTCCTCCCAGAGTTTTGCTAACCAACATCATCACAGTTTTTCATGTAAAGAACTCAGAGCATCATAACAAAGCTTTCCTAAAAATCTTTGGAAAGAAGTCTCCCCATGCCAGCTAATAGATGACCCAAGATAACAGAGCAGAGAGCCCAAGGGGGGCCTGGCTGCTGGCAGTTCTCTGCTGATTTCACCCCTCCCTGCCTCTCCGTGGGCTGGAGTTTCCTTCTCTCTGTACTAACCACGTGGCGTTTTAAAGATGACCTGGAGGAGGGGGGAGGGCACCTCATTCTGTTGCCTGTTCCCTCTGGTGTTCCCAAGCTATTTGGTTTTGAATGCTTCAAGCTCTGGAAAAGCAGTCTTTTCCTCTTTTGAGCACTGCCAGAGATTCAGACTTTGCTTTTTGTAAACTGTTTGAATTATGCCCTAATTAGCAGCTTACCTTTTTTCCAAATGGAGGAAAAAAAAAATACTCAGAGGCCTCTTGCCACTTGCAATACCTCCATTTAACCACGTTTACAGTGGATAGCTTGCTAACCTACATTTTGTTCTTGTATTTTTCCCCTGAAGAAGGTAGCGTGGTCAATTGAATGCACTGGGAGGACAGTAAATTACACGTTTCCTCCGGGACATTCATGCCAGAGAGGGTATTTGTTCCTCTCAAATAGGACCGGGTATATGGTTGCGCGCGCAAGCTCGCCATTACTCCGCTGCTATCCCTTCTAGCATATTACCTATTTATTTTCTCAAGAAATTGCATACCATAAAAATGGTAATTTAACTTGCCGTTAAATGTTGTGAATATTCTCAGCACTTACCCCCACTGATTGTTTCAGCTGTCAAGCAGCAGGACACTCGGTCTGATTGCCAGGCAGACACATTTGCCGTCGCCTACAAGGAGGACATATGCAGTACTAATTTTTAAATAATTTACTGGGTGGTGATGACAAACTCATGTGTAATTAGAGAAAAATTGTAACTTCACATCCTATTTGAGAATTGGAATGCAGTTTGACAGGGCCACTTGTCACATCTCTGCACCTAGAGGTGGCGGGAGGAACAGGGAGGAAGTCACCCCCGAGCTGGCCTCCTTTATCCTCCCTTAACACAAAAGTTTTCAGACACGCTCCTACAGGTAGGCTCAATTTCAGAGGAGATTGAGAGAGAGAGCTTGGAGAACCGGAGTTTTAAACTCTGTGAGTTTGAAAGGTGCTGGCTGTGTGCGCATTTTTGGCTCCGGTGAATCGTGTGAAATTTGCTTTTCACTGATGGATACAAATGTGATACTTTAACTCCCTAAAACAAACTTGCCTCTGATGAGACAAGGGACAGATAGATAAGGTGGAACAGGGCATCGGAGAGAGCGGTGGCTTCCTGGATAGGAGAGGAAGGTTATGGGGGAGAAGTTAAGGGGAGAAGAAATGGCTGCATCTTTCCAGAATCAGAAGTGAAATTTTCAAACAACAGAGGCCAGAAGGAAGTGCTATTCACATGTAATAGTCCATTCCTTTTGGTGAAACCCAAACTCCATTTAAATATCACAAGTGACTTCTAAGTAATTCTTACGGTATTGTTTAATAGTAACCATCAGATGAATGCATGTATCACTAGCCAAGAACTTGAACTTTTTTTTCCTAATTAGTGAGATGATTAACAATGGGCGGAGGCTCTCCTGTGGAATTAGCATGAAACCACACAGCAGGGCATAAAATTAGGGCACAGGGGTTTATTTGCCGATTTGCTGAAGATGAATTGAAAACTATTAAGACGCCTGCTAGTGGGCTGTTCACAATTTTTCGACACCTGATGATAATGTTATTAAAACAAAATTTATATTCTAAACAGATTCTTGGAGACTTCACGGTTGTAATTCCATGAACTTAAAATATCTCCAGTAGGTCCTCTTTAATCGTGTCACTCTGCGTGGGATTCATTTAATGCGTGGGTGAGAAGTTTGATGCAGACGTCTTGGTGGGAGTTAATAATGGCGCTGTCTTTCTCCCCTTTCCACGGTAGGCCCGTGATGGTTACCTGGGTGCGAGTCGATGATGAAATGCCTCAACACGCTGTACTGTCTGGGCCCAACTTGTTCATCAATAACCTAAACAAAACAGATAACGGTACATACCGCTGTGAAGCGTCCAACATAGTGGGGAAAGCCCACTCGGATTATATGCTGTATGTATACGGTACGTAAGAAGATACAACATCTGCTCCTAGCGTCACTCGCATGTAGCTGCTACGGGGGGATTCACTCCCAAAGCTTTTGGTCAAGGTGAAACCCGAAAACCAGTTGGTTTCCTTCAAGAAGTTAAAGAAGCCTGGCCTGAGGTGGACCCCAGTGTCTCCCCCGGGGCTGGAAGTGATGTTCCTCCTCTCCCTCTAATCGTGAGAGTTTCCCACCAGATTATAGGAGGAAAGCTGTGTGCTGAGACACAGGTCATGGAGATTATGGGAGAAGTAATGACCGAGAGATGCAGCTTGACCAATTAGTAGCTTTTTAGCTCAGAAAGTTTATCCCCAGTGGTTTTCTTCCAGATACCTGAGCTAGCCTTTCCTTCTGCTTTGAAGAGCAGAGCTATCCTGTTTTCAGCATGAAGCTATTAAATTCCAAAAGCTACTTCGAGCCAGTAAATACTCAGAACAAATACAAGGTTCTGGGTTGCATAAACCGACTGTAGCTACTACTGCTTTGGACACAAATGCCTTTTTTAAAAAAAAAAAATAGTGTCTCTTTTCTTCATATCTTCCTATAGGATTATTAAAACATGAATGTCTCTAATCAGCAGATATTTAATGAGCATCGAAACTGACTTTCCACTTACATCTTCTTGCTGACTTTGTGTATGGTGAATATTTTCTATAGAGTTAAGGACTTGCATACCCTCTCGAGTTTCCTGACACTGTTTTCTATCAAATTAAGTCTCTGCCGTCCCACAGGAGTCTCATGGTTAGTTTCACATCAAGAAAAATAGTCATGAACTGACATGACACAGAATGGGTAATCAGATGCATCAAAATTTCAATGTGTTATAAATATTTGAGAGCGTGTGTGTGTGTGAGAGGTAGAGAGAGGAGGCACTTCTTCACGTCAGCAGTGTAAATAATCTCAGTATAAGTATATATGAGTATACGTATAGACACATAAACTATATATACATATGAAATATCTTTGCCGTAATTCCTTAGAACCCGGGTACTTTCCTTATGAAGAAAATAGGAGTCACAGTGTTTTAAGCAGAAGCCTGCTTTACGGTTTATACCGTATCTACGTGGATATTAAAATATAATCCTTAACCTATACCTAAGGGGCTTTTTTCCCTGAGTACAATGCAGAATTCAAAGATCACTTCTAATCACCTTATTTGTAGCCCTCTGGGGTATGTTTTCTTTGCTACCAGTATTGTCCACGGTTCACATATAAACACCACTAGTTCTCCAGGGAGTGGAAGGTAAATTCCTCCCTTTTGTCTCTCCGTGTTCTCTCTTCACACCAGGGCTGAGCCCCTTGGGAGTTGCCTACCTTGCTGTGGCCCCCATTTACAGACTTCCAGCTCAGCTCTGTTGACAAACCACAGGTTTTAAAAAGCAGTGACCAGTCATTTCTACCGGTCTGTGAAAGGCTTTCTGACCCAGAAGACTTGAGTTATCTGGGGAAAGGACAGATTTTGATCGGTTGTTCCTACCGTTCCTGCATCTCACGATGAGAAACCTTTTGTGGATTTGATGGACAGATGGTTATATTTGAATTTGGATAGTAGCTTAGAGCTAGCATTTATTTGAATGTTCCCTTTATTCCGCGCCCTATGCTAACACTTTTACATTCCTGATTCCGTCTCATCCATATAAGAATATCTTTAGGGAAACATTATCATCATCCCATTTTACAGATGGTAACATAAAGTTTGGAAAGCTCATGTAACTTTGCCCAAGTTAATTAATTCACCAGATTAATAAATATGTTTTAGAACCATGAGACTTTGACTCTATGAAGTCCACAACAAGGTATTTCTTTGTAAATTCTCTTATTCTCACTGCTTTCCAATAGAACAGTTCCCTCCAGTAGAATGTGGTCCTCTTACTCTCTGTCCCAGGGTGCATTATTTGAAAGCCAAGATATAGAGAGACCTAGCTGTGTGGCAGACACAAGTACATACCCTTGTCTCCCTAGCCCAAGATGGTACGTACACTTACCCTTCTCTAGGGATTTGATAGATTTACGATGTCCTGCCCACCTTCCTTAATCAGCACTAGTTGCAATCCTTGGAATGATAGGATAGAATAGTAACATAAAGTATTACTAGACTATTAATAAACTATTCTAGCAGTTGGCAAAGGGGATACATTAATTTTCTTTCCCAAGATTCTTTATTGCACTACCATGGTATTTTTTGAAGTACTTTACAAACTGAAAATTGACATTCTTTGGAAGTAACTTCTGTATATGAAGAACAGTCAGTGGTTAGTGCCTAGGCCCCAGTTGGTCTTGTTCTTTTATCTTCTGTGTGTCAAACACAACTCACGAGTCCAGACTATTTTCTTACACAATAGCTTTACACTGCTTAGTACTAGAAATAATCTAAGCATTGAGTTTATACCTGTTAATGAAATCTGATTCATTCAGGTCACTTGAGCTGGGTGGGAAGGACAACATTTGCCCCAATAGTGATGAAGGTAATTGAAAGTGTGCGATTGTCATAAAAATAAGAGGGACCAGTGCCCTTTCTCTGAAGTTTGTGCCCTTCTTAGTCTGGTCCACTCCTTGGTTCCTAATCAGACTTTCAAATCACCTTCAGATCCACTTTTTTTTATGTTGTGGACATAACACATTGTATGCCAATACCTTTAGAAATAGGTACAGAAAGAGGATTATAGGATAACGAGGGGAAGTCTACCAGGTTAAATGTTCTTCTTCAGTGAGATATTGTGATTTGGGCAAAACAGAAAAAAAACACATTGATCCCATGCCAGGCAGCAGGCGCCTCTGTGAACACAGTTTTGCTGTGTAGCGGAGGGTGTGGGTGTCTCAGTGCCAGGCTTAGGTCAGAGCTTCAGTCCGTCTCTATCAGCACTGACACCTGTAGGCAGGTATGTGGGTGCAGCTAAACGAGTTGCCGGTCCCTAAATGCTTCCCCACCTGTAGACTTCATAAAAATTTTCTTTGCAGTTTTTGGCCAGGGCGGGTTTGAACCTGCCATCTCCAGCATATGGGGCCAGCGCCCTACTCCTTGGAGCCACAGGCACCACCCCCTATTGTTCTTTTTAAAAGGTAGTTTAAAATTACATGCTTATTCATCTCTACTTCTTGGAGGAGAATGAGGTGTATGTGTGTGTGTTTTTTTTAAAGGGGATCCTTTTTGGACTGAAGGCTGCTTTAAACAATAACTTAAATGCTTGTGTCCTCAATTTAAAGGAGCGGGGAAAGTCTCCGTAAAACCGAACAATTTGCTGTTGATTCTTCCCTCTCAAATTTGTCCAAGCATGTGAGAGAGGCAGTGTGTGAGGAAAATTAAACCCTGAGATTATTGGTCAGCAGTGGGAATCATTTTCAGCAGACTTCGCCACCGAGCCCCAAAATAATGTTTTCACAAACTTTTGGGAAGTTGTACCAAACCCAATCAAGGTGCAGTATATAATTAAAGTTTTGATGTATTAATTAGACAATCTGAGAGCTCACTTGAAGATAAAAGGACACCAGATGTGTCAGGGAGGAAAAAAGTTGACGTGCTTTAGATAAAATTTAAAATCAAAAGCTTTCAAATCATCTTATGCTCTATTATAGCGGAATGATTGCTTAGTTCAAAGTCTTGCTGACAATTTAACACATTCAGTTTGATCATTTGGGCTTAGAATTCTTTTTCTCTTTCATATTTGCCCTTCCCTTGTCTCCAAATAATTTTTGAAATCATAGAAGAATATACAGTGTATCAGCTGTCTGACAGAAGAGTTCCCTATTGGGTTCCTGGCTTTGAGGGTTGAGCCTGGGTTATATTTAGTTCTCTTGTTTACAAGCCAGAAAACGTTCCTTTTAGTTTCATCACCGTGGTCCACTTGGGTCAAGCTTTTAACAGGAGCAGAAGCAACTGATTAATATTTATAAGTCGTAAAATTTATTGACTTTTAAAAAATAAAATCTCAGTCAAATCTCGCACGCCTGGAACTTGATATTTAGTGATGACATTCTCTCTCCTCTGTATTTATCACAAGCATAGAAGTAGTTTTGCTTCCTGCTGGGATGTATTGATGGAGAATAATGAAGTTAACGTCATAGAGAGCAAGTGTGCAGGGCACCCTCATCCTTGGCTGATAGGAGCCCTTTAAATAGAACAGCACCGTGTCCTCCTCCAGCCCTCCCATCTGGAGAAGGATAAGGGAAATGACAGCCATTGTACCCTCTTGGCATGGAGGTGATTTAACCTCCCCTTTGAAATCCGGTAGGGGAGAGGAATGTCATTCATTTTGATTTTCCCCCCTCCCTTTTCGACTTCACTTTTCCTCAACCCTAATTCACTTCATTAATTAAAAAAGAAAAGAAAAATCTCTTTCTTCCTTTCTTAGTTCTTCCACCTAAGGCTCTGGGATGTAATTACAAGACATAGAACTTCAGGGACGGAGAACTTGGGGGTTTAGAGCGGGAAGCCATCCAGCAAACATCTCAATGTCCTCATGCCTTTGTTTTGTCATTATGATCATTGTTGTGTTCAGCATTGTGGGTTTGATTTGCCTTTTTTTTTTTATCCAGATCCCCCCACAACTATCCCTCCTCCCACAACAACCACCACCACCACCACCACCACCACCATCCTTACCATCATTACAGGTATGGTACCTTCATTACCATTGAAAATGTCCTGAATGTATATTGTCTTTCTGGTATATATAAGAAGGAGCCTCAGCGTCCCCTTGAAATCCTTGGAATTTTATCGTTCCTTCATTTTGGAACTTCAGAGACATTAGATACTGTGTCATTAAGTTGAATCCGAAGGACCTCAGCAAATCTTTAACATGCAAGCATTGAACTGTAGATCAGATATTTTGCAGCTTATGCATAGGGGAATTCTTTTTTTAAGCATCTGTATTCAAAGCAAAATGCTAGGGCAGATGGCAGCCTGGCTACTAGTGAACACGCCGATAGCCTCTGCTTAGCCACGGTTGATAAAATGGTAAGTATTATGGCTTTGGACCTTGTCCCTGTCTTAATTTCATCTCATCCTATGGGAAGGGAAACACCTGACTCAAACATGCCTATTTGTCGGGGTTCCAAGGGCGTAGTCATCCTTCCCGCTCCAGAGAGGGCCTGCTGGCAGTGTTAGGAGCTGTGTGCATTGCCTGGACAATCACAAGAGATCAGAGGGCGCCACTGTCTTTTCCTTGCTGGGCCCTCATGTGCCCCTTCCTGCCCTCAGTCACACATTGGAGGCTGGAGAAGGCGGCTACAGTAGCTCTGTCTCAGCAGCTTCCTCTCTTTGGAGTATCTGAAACTCTCACTCAGCGTGAGTTTCACTGTCTCTTATTTACGACTGCCACCATGGGAGGGGTATGCCCTTCCTGTCAGCCCGTGACACGGTCGTGTTGCTTGTAGTTGCCCGTCTGGGAGCCCTGGAGGTGGTTCTGCCCACCAAAGTAGAAAAGCCTGTAGCCGTGCCACGTCAACTTGACCTGCTGGATTTCCTTCCATGAGGCCTTCCCCATCCGCCATGTGTAGGGAACTACCACAGAAACATGTAGAAGGAATTCTTCTGTGAGATAAGAAAAAAAATCCCTTGAAAAAGTAACTTTTCCACTTCATTCTGTTAATCTGACGCCACTGTGAGGGCTCTAGTACACAGGCCTCTCAGACTTTTATGGGAACACCGAATATTTCACTCATTAATCTTCCTGCTCAGCTGTTTTTTAGCACCCTGGATGTGACAGCCATCCTGCCCACTGATGTCCTAAAGACATTTTCGGTTTTCATAAGGGTCAGTAAGATAGAGATGACAAAACGTCGATGTGTTCAGGGCCAGAGGAGGCCTCATCAGCTGACGGAGTGTAACAAAAGATTGTCTAATCTCAGTCTCTTCACCTTTCTACCCCGTACAAGGAAACAAAGAAAACCCTTAAGTAAGCCACTGTTGAGCATTTTTCTAAACATTGGTTCCAAAAACCAATCAGTGCCGGCACTGAATTTGAAATCTGCAAATCCATCAATTGGTTTTTGTGTCTCTCTCTGAGCTCAGCTCCATCCAGGCTCCTTCCTAAGTGCTTGTGTGTTTCCCTTTTCGCTCTTGGTCTCTTCCTTCTGCTGCTTAAGTGAACTCAGTGTGTCAGCGGAGTGAATCCGTCCCTGCCGTTGTCTCTGTCATTCATAAGCACATCACAGATGCTCCTTCCCGACTCTGATTTCCAGAACAACCACGCTATCAGCTTTTCATACCAAGACCAGGGTGTTACCTTTTCTGATTTCTTCCCTCTCCTCCAGCATGTAAACTGAATTAGGCCTGTGCTATCGTTACCAGGTACCAGCCAGCCTTTATTACCTCTCATCCGAGAAGGCTCCATCTAGGTAGCTAGCCAGGTTTACATCCTAAGGCCTTATTCACCGAGGGTATAAACAACCACATTTCTCTTTCATAGGGAAACAACACTTTTCATTTGTGGCCGGCCGTCTCGGTAGCTTGGGCTTTTATTTTTCTAAGACCTTTCTTAACACGCCTCCCCTCCCCTCCCCCCACAATCAATCTCAGCAACTCAGCGGAGTCGCTTCAGTTCACGGCTCTTAATCCTTCACTCCCGAACTCAAGCTAATCTTACGTCCTCCCACAGCTACACCTCACTGTTATCACAGTTCCGACTGCAGAGACTCCATTTAGGAGGAAATCTGAAAAATAAACAATGCTATATTTCTGTCCACATCAAAGGGAGCTCTGGCCACGTCTAGCGTAGCTTGTCTTGGCTCCCGTCTCTCAGCTCCTGGCCTCTCGGCTCAAGGTAATGTAAGATGACCTCATAGGATGCACTTCAGCCGCGCCACACACAAAATGCATTTGAGGTAATGAATGCCCAGATTCTCACAGGCCCAAGCAAGAGGAGTTAAACTAAAATTGCTACTAAAACAACCTCGTCGGATCCGCTGGCTTAATGGATGTGATCGTCTAGGCTTACTGTGTCTTAACAAGCAGTCTTATATATATTTATCTTGCCCAGAAAGTACACTTGGAGAATTTAACATCTGCTCCTTTCTCCAAACAGATTAAAGGTTATAGAGCTGAATGATTCTGTGCCCCATTTTAAAGGTCCGGGCTATCCCCTGGATTTAGATTGGCTCCTAAAAAAAAATCTTCCGGGCCGAGTCCTGACAAATGGATAGCTAAATTAATTTCCACCCCCTTTCTCTCTTGCCCTGTTTGGGTACATTACAGCCACCATTAGCCTTAAAAGCTTCAACAGCCAAGTCCAGTGACAGTACCATAAAGCCTGAGCTTAGAGAAAAGGAAGGCCACGGTCATCTGTTTCTTTTTCTCCTAGTCAAATGCAATAACTGAAACCCATTCCCCAGGTCAGAGTTTCATTACAAGAAAAATGTACACATGCAATAGAAATATATTTTTAAACTCCAAAAGTCATAGTCAATTTCCGCTTCCTCTGAAAGGAAGTGTTCCAGTGTTACATCTTTTATCTTCCATAACCGGGATAATCAGATTGTTCCCCTTGTTAGGGAGGCAGACTGGCGTTCTATTCCGAGTCACCTGACTCTCTCAAAACATGTTCAGACTTCATCCTGGAGACCCTGGAAAGAGAGGAAGTGTAAACCAAATTGGACTCTCCTTTTTCCCACCCGGGGTGATTTTCTGGCTCCTGCCTGCCCTACCCAGAGCAAGGCCAGTGAGTTACATATGAAGGCACACATCTGAGGGTAGTGGGGCTAGGGAGAAATTTATGTAGTCTCTACAGTACTGTTGGATAAATGGAAACAGACAATCCCCAATTAATAATGGTTCATTTTAAGATTTTTTTCTACTTTACCGTGGTGTGAAAGTGATACACAATTGGTAGAAACTGTCCCCATAGAGTTATTTTATCTTTCCCTGTTAGGACAGTATTCAATAAATTACATGAGATCTTTGATGCTTTATCATAAGATAGGTTTGGTGTAAGATGCTTGTGCCCAACTGCAGGCTTATATAAGTAAGAGCACATTTCGAGTAGGCTGGGCTAGGCTGTGATGTCCAGGAGGTCAGGTGGTCACATGCATTTTCAACTTAGGGTGGGGTTTATTGGGATGTAACTGCATCATAAGTCAAGAAGCAGCTGTGTCTGACATCAGTCTGTCAAATCAGCATTGTTACGGCTTTACAACTATTAAGCCATTATACCATCATTAGAATTTTAGAATTTCTTTGCAAATAAAAAAGAATTTGGGGGATAAAATTGGATTGGGAGTCATTCAGAGCCTCATTGTAATTGGCCAGAGGTTTCTTGGTATCTCTCTTTTCTTTCATGTTTTTGATATATATTTTGAGAGTGCAGTGAGATCGTAGTTCACTGCAACCTTGAGCCGTGGGCTTAAGTGATCCTCCTGCCTCAGCCTCCTGAGTAACTAAGACTACAGACAGATACCACCACACCCAGCTAATTTTTGGATATTTTAATAGAAATGGGGTCTCACTATGTTACTCAGGTTTGTTTTGAACTGTTAGCCTCCAGCCTGATCCTCCCACCTTGGCCTCAGAAAGTGCTAGAATTACAGGCATGAGCCACCATGCCTGGCCAATACTATTTCAGCTATTGCTATTGGCAAGCCCTCATTCCTTTATTTATTTCATCATGTCAAACTGTCCATGTGGGTTCATTCGTGAAGATCCATGCTGTCATATGGAAGTGGAACTGCATAATTTATATTGCCCCAGAGTCCTTTGTTAAAAGAGAGAGACAGCCAGCCATTACCCTGGGTAAGAAGCCCACATACAGAGTCCAGAAAGTAAAACAGAAACTTACCACCATACTAGAACAGGTCTGTTTGTTCTGTCTTGTTTTTTCCTTTCTTGGTAGTTAGTTGACCTTGGATATTAAGTGTCCATAAAATTACCTGTGCTGTGTTGGTTGATGACTTTAGCCCGTGTCTCCCAGTTGGATCAAGCGTTTCTCCTGTAATTGTCTAAGGAGAATGTTTCGTGTCTTCCTTCCTTGTCAATGTGGATGTTCCATGGTCCCTGCCTGGTTGCGTCTGAGTTAGATGCTTGATGGAGAATAGCCAAGGAAGAAAGTTTTCAGAACTCGGTTCTAAACACACTTGGAGGCTCCTGTAGAAAATTCAGACCGGGAGGAGTTCAACCTGTAGGTCACACTTTACATGTGACTGTCATAAATTAAAAAATGAAAACTACCTTCGAATAAGAAATGAACAGCTATAGGGCCAAATTCAGAGACACATTTTAAAATCCTTTCATAAGAACGAAGTAGGTCATTTCTAAATGAGTTTTCCTCTTTTTCAAAGTATAGACCCAATTAAATATTTTGTGTTCCTTGAAAAAGAAAATGGCAAGGTTTTTCTTACTGGCGTCTAAGCACTCAGAAACCAATATATCTTGTAGGAAATGATTCCTGCCCTCAGGCCCACGTTATTATTTTGGCTTTCATAGTCTGCTATCATAAGCTTTGTATGTGTGTGTAATGTGGATTAGATTACTTAAATATAGAAAGTGAGGATAGTGTATTTATAGAATGTGCCAAAGTGGGGAACCTTGAGACCATAGCACATGTTCTATTTCTTAGGTACAAAGAAAAAAGGTCCATCCGTAGCCTGACCATCTACACTGTACTCGAGAGCTTTCCTCTACGTGGAGCTGTTCCCCAGGAGCTTAGCTGAATGATCCCCACTCTGTGCTGTTGATACTTGCCTGATGCAAGGGCAGAGCACCCATAATGCTAGTGCCTATGAAGACAAAAGCCTCCCTGAATCTCTTCAGATAGGTTGCACATTGGAACTCAGTAGGAGAGGCCGTCCACTGGCATGACGGCCCCTCCTATTGAGTCCATGGCACAGGCAGAGGGTGCCACTGAAGACGGAGATCGCATCACAGTGGACTCCAGTCTGGTCCATCAAAGGATGGGTAGAATGTGGCAAGAGAGGACCACGTTTTGGAAATTAAGGATGAAAATCCAACCTTACTTCAAGCATCTGTCTTTGGGGTGTGTGTGTGTGAGTGTGTGTGTGTTTTGCGTGCATTTATGTTCTAGGCATAGATGAAACCACTGTTGGTAGGAAATCCGCATCTTTATCCTAGAATGTTTAGTAAATTGGCTTTTTTCTAGAGTTGGTATCTACTCCATAGAGACTCTTTTTCACATGTCATGCATTGAATGCTTATTGAGTATTACAGGTAGACCAGTATGCCTGGTAAAAAGAATATGGTCAAGGCGTTAGTAACTACTCCTGAGCTGCCTTTCATATAAGGAGACACCTTTTCAAGTTTTTGCTCCAAAAAGTGCACGTCCATTTTCTCTTTCACACTATCCTATCTACATTTTTATTTTGCTACTGCTAAGCCCATTACCAATAGCATCATAGCCAACCAGGTTTCATTCCCATATTGACTCAGGAGGGAATGGAAGAAATTAGAATACTTCAGTGATGAAGGCATCTGATTCCACATTTTTTTTAAAGTAATAAGAGACAGACAGTAAGATTTTTTTTTTCCTCCTAATGCTTCTATCATAATTTCCATCATGTGATGCTCTTTATTTTAAAAATAATCCTGGAGATAAAGATGTGAATATGTTTCCATAGTGAAGACTGTCAACAAAATGCACATAAATAAAATCATGAATATAGTCTCAGAAGTAGAAAATGATACTTGGAGCTGTCTTGATAGTGGGAAATAAAGGATTTGGCTGGAAGGACCCAGCCCTTCTTTGGGAAACACAACGTGAGTACTGTGTTTCCCCCAAAATAAGACCTACCCAAAGAATAAGCCCTAGCAGGATTTCCATGCATTTGTTAAATATAAGCCCTACCCCGATAATAAGACCTAGTGATGGGCGTGGCTATGCAGCATATCTGCATATGCATTTCGACACGAAGAGAGAGACATCCCCTGAAAGCAAGCCCTACTAGGTCTTCTTGAGAAAAAGTAAATATAAGGTAGTGTCTTATTTTCAGGGAAACACGGTATCTGCTAGTCCTTATCAAACCTCTGCCTGTCTCCATCAACATCCTCCTTGCAAGAGCCTCTTGGTTTCCGTCCCTTCTTCCACCTAGAATTCACAGCCTACATATGATAGGAATTGTTTTCCTTGTTAAATGAAACAGTTCAGATTCTTATTATTTTTGCAGAACATCTGGTTTGCAAATGAAAAGATCTCAAGGGCACAGCAGCGCTAGTGAACAATTCTGAAGACGCTTTTAACAAAACTTGAAATTGCTTAACCAAAAAAAAAAAAAAAAAAAAAATCAAGTCCCCTTCCTGCTGTTCTGTGCCACAGACTCTCCCGTCACTCAAAGGGGAGGTGACATTAAAGAGTAAGAGAGCTTTATCATCAGGGCTCTCCGATGGGGGCCTTTTAGCTTTGGTTCTGTTTCTATCCACTTCCCTCATCCCTAAGAAACAGAAGTTTAATGAAAGTCTAACATAGGGAGACTGAAAATTAACCAGGAGAAAATACATTTCAGAGTTTAATTTCCCAGCACTTATTTTTTCTTTCGATAGATTTCAAATAAGTTGAAAGAAAAGGGGGAAAAAACCACCCTGTATTTAATATATATTGGCCAGCACAGCTTAACTATGAAAATAAAATCGTCAGGGGAATTCCTCTTCCTGCCCTCGTGTCCAGATTTAAAGCACCTCCATAACACAAACTGAAGGGGAATTCAATTAAGAAAACCCATTGTCTTCTTATTGACTTTAGTTAAGAAAATAAACTGGGCGAAAGTGTATTAAAATATGTCTGGACTGCTCAGTATGCTTTTCATTTAAGCTTCTGACAATCAAAATGGGAAAATTTAAATTCTTCACAATTAAACTCTGCTTTCGAGCAGACTTGGGTGCTCTGGGTTATTACACCACGGCTTTTTTAATGGAGACCCTACCCACGCACACCCTAAAGCACAGTCTTGCGGCCAGCCTGTGCCCTGTAAAGCAGAGACTCCACAGATCCATTTGGAGAGGGGGAGGTAGTATTTTAGGTTGTGAATTTAATTTTGTTCTAGGATTTTCATTTTCATTTATGGCACCCGTTGTGTTTGAGACCACGGACCAATTTATGGATTAGTTTTAAACTCCCAGTCTGTCACACTCAATGAACAATTCTAAGTTGGAGAGAATCCATATGAAAGGATTAGAATGTGCCACAGTGGAGCTTACACATGACTGTTTCAACTAAATATTGCCCAGCTGCCTCTTAGGCGGCCTTTTTTTTTTTTTTTCTACTTGGTTAAATGGCTAGCATCTCTAATTTCACACATTGTCAGAGCTTTTCATTTTGTAAATATACTCTGCAACTTGAAATACAGGTGATTTTTCATTTATTCGAGGTAGGGTGCCATAAACTGTAGAACTGGGAGACGGTAGTAGAAGTCAATATTGAGAAAAACGTGCATCTTTCAAATAGCAATGCAGGGCCCTTCCTTGAATACCTTGTTTGAGTATACTCATAAAACAACCAGAAAGGGGCAGCGCCTGTGGCTCAAAGGAGTAAGGCACCGGCCCCATATGCCAGAGGTGGCGGGTTCAAACCCAGCCCCAGCCAAAAACTGCAAAAAAAAAAAAAAAACAGAAAAGGATGATTAAAATCATGCACACTTACTGGGCTTTCAAGAACTTGGGATTGTTTTTTGTTTATTTATTTTTTATTTTTGCCATATAAAGTAAATTCACAATAAATTTGCTCTCGTAATTAAAATTAAAATACAGACTATAGCTTAGCTAGGCCTTTTAAATTTCTTAACCCAACATCAGTGTAAGTCCAGCTCAACTTTTGGTGACTTCTGTTTCTCAGGGCTAGATCAAAGATGATTTTTTGAAAGCAGCAACCAAATGAGTTTTTAAAAAGCCTTTGTCAGGGCAATCAGACCCTCTCGTGTTTCAAGCTGATGACAGCAGTTATCACTTATATTGGAAATGTACTCTTTGCATTTTGCCTGTGCCCTTAGAATGTTCTCAGACAGGCTGGGGACCCCACAAGTTGACTCACAGGGTGGGCTTGCCTATGTCTCCACGTCTTCTCATGAAGACACCCCTAACACACCCCACTTCACAGAGTTGCACTCAACCCCCGAGCCCGGGTCCCTGTGGTTTCTGTATAAAGTCATAATGTGGTTAGGAAGGAGAATTAGATCCTGGCCCAGTGCTCTCCTGCGGGCAGCACAAAGTCATTTCTAAAGAATTTTTTCATAATTCTTGAAATAGCCTCTGTTCAAGCAGCATACCAGATGCTCTTGGAGGCATGGAGTCAGCGACTCCCCGGATACACCGCCACTCTTGTTCTGAACGTTGTCACCAACCTGTGTCTCTGCTGCGGTCTCCCACCCCGCTGCTGAACCACTAGCTGCAGGAACCACGTTGTTTGACTTGAACGTGTGTTTGCTTTTAAGTGTTTAGAATGTGCTGCTTTGCCTCTCAACACCCCCTTTTCCTCCCCTTTTGGGTGCAATTGATGGATTTCCCCTCCCCAGAATGGGGGAGCGGGACGCACAGTGTGTTTTCCCGCATTGATTTTCTAGGACCCACACAGGAGCTGCCGCCCAGCCTCACTTGCTGTAATTTCATATTAAAGGTGACATTACGTTCTCATGTAGGAAGACAGTAAATTGAGGTCACTGGCTAATGCCCAGATATTGTTCTTGAGGACTCTAACCCCTCAGTTTTATTCTACCTCCTTTCTTTAATTTCATACTAATTATTTACCTGGTGAAAATAAAACGTATTAGAAGTACTTCTATAAAAATAATCTACCAAAGCGTTTATTGCTTTTTTTCTTTTTTTTTTGGAAAGGAGCCAGTACCTATCCCTAAAGTGTATTAACACACATAGAAATATTTCTGTTCAAATGTGCATTTGATTTTTGCCCCTCAAATTTAACGTACCACTGACTAACGCTGGTCTTGAGTATCTCATCGGTGTCCGGAGAATCTAGAAGATCTGGTGTAGACGGTCTTTGAACTGTAGGATTTTCTGTATTGTTTTTTTTACTCCTATCTTATGCACACCGACTTGACCTGTGAGTAAGTATCTTGTTTTGATGCAGTGTATTTTATGGTTTTTTTTCCTTCATCTATTCTTCAGAGACTCAGCTCAGTTATATTAAGCTGCATTGGGCCTTTCAGAGTTCTGGTTAATTCTGGCTCCTCAGAAGGGTTCTGATTTTTTGGTGGTAGAGGATCCTGAGGAAAGCGTGCCAACTGAAGAGGAATGCCGGTGTGAATTCATGTGTCCCATTGATAAATCAGAAGCACCAGGCTCATTGGTCCAAAAAAAAGTTATGTTCAAAGTTCCAGTGCATTTAAACATTGCCTGTGTCGAGTCCGCACAAGTCTTTTGGAGTCTCCAAAGTTCATGATCACAATTACCAGCTAAGTAGCTTCCTTATAATAAAGGACAGGGGACTACGTGCAGTTTTAACCCAGATTCCCACTGCGGCCACCAGCTTTTCACTAGAGATGACTAGCGCTCATCTCTGGGTCACCGTTCCTTTCTGGCCAAAAGGGGACAGAAGGAACGCAGTTGAGAGGTACAGAACTCCAAGTGCAAGTTCAGCCAGGGAGCTGTCACTGGAGTGAAGCCAACAAGAAGAGTGTCATTGAAATGACTCTGGAAAAAGAATCTCACCCTGCGTTCCCTTAGATATTTATCCCACTGCCTCTCTAGCCAGAAGTAAGGAGGAAATTCCTCCAGCCCCTTGGAAGAATTTCCTGGGAAGAGGCGCTAGTGCAGCAGGCCTGGGCTAGGAGCCTGGTAGGAGGAGGAGGAAACTTGAACGTCACCAGAAATAGGAGAACAAAGAGACAAACCCCGTTTTCTTCCGCAGCAAGTTCGTCTAGCAGTGAAGAAAATAGCCACGCTGTCTCCTGATACAGCCGTGAAGCCAGGACGGCTGGCAGCCACACTAGTGAGCAGTGAGCACGGAGATGCCCAAATACTTCAACTTGTGGAATGTCACATGATTAGAAAGGGCACTTGGCAGATGGCGTGGATTTGGTGGGTTTTCATGAAAGGCTCTGCTCTGAGATGGTAACATTACAAGCTGCAGAATGGAGAGAGAGAGAGAAGGAATGTGTGTGTGTGTGTACAGTAGCTTCTGTGAAAACCTGAACACGTTCATTGCCATGGCCTCCCCGTTAATTGAACTCTCCATCTAAACTCTGCTGAAATCATACACTGGATGGAAAACTTGAACCTGTGTGTTCATCTACAGGCATCTGAGTGTAAGCAGTAAAAGGATCCCAAAAGTGCAATGGATTCAGCGATGCTTCATTGACAGTCAAGAAGCCTGAGAGCCTGGGTGGGTCGGGTTAAAACAAAGGCAATGTTTGAATGTATGAGTCCATTGTTTAACCAGCCTTCCGACTGAGCTTTTTCTGTGCAGTCCTGAGCCTTGATGCGTTAAGAGCCATCTACCAGCCACTGAGTTTGCACTGGTGTTTCTCATCACTTTGCATGTTCCCCTGACTATGGACTAGCAAATATGTGTCCTGGCAAGACCCCCAGAACCAAAGAATTTACTGTTCTCCTCACTGGCTCGCAGCTTTGAGCTCAAGGCATGTCTTAAAACAGTGCAACTCACTTCAAATGCTTTTTGCTTCTCATTTATTATTGCTTGTCACGCGATGTTCTTTGAAAGCTTGCTCATATATTATCTGTTCCATTTTTTTTCCATTTTCCCTTTTTTTGCATGCCGTTCCTCCTGTTTCTTCCCTTCCTCCAATCCTCTGTTCCCGTCTGTAGACACAACGGCGACGACAGAACCAGCAGTTCACGGTTGGTATCACATTCCTGTTTATCTACTTGCTCAGCGCTGCTGAGAGGCAAGGCAAGCCTGGGAAAAAGAGAAATGTAGTCTTCAAGGGAAATCGTGTTTCAAGTAGACCAATCTCATAAATAGACCATAATTTTTTTAAAGCTTGAAAGAGTTCCGAGTCTTGTCATTTCTGTTGTGAGTTCAGTAGCCGATGGTTGCAGTCTGAGACGAGGCCGGCTCCTCCCCGGCCCGCTGGGCCCTGTGTGAGTTTCAGTTGTCCCTAGTTCTCCCTACTTAGCAGATTCCACCAAACCTTGCAATAGTGAGATTTCAAAAAACTAATAATTTGTTCTTAAAAAACACAGCATCTGAATTAAAGGCCCAGTTGTTTTCTCTGTGTATAGGTCAGAGTCCCAAATTTTAGAAAGGAGTCCTTTGTGTCACTCAGGAATGTTGAGGTGGAAATGTAGATGGGGAGGAAGATGTCTGCTCACATTTACCAGCTGGTGATGAGGAAGAGTCCCTGTTCTTTAGAAAGGTCATGACCGTAATTACATACCTAATCCTATTTACCCCCACCACACCTGCCCCGTTCATTCTTAATATCTAAAGGTTCATATAAATTCATGTTCACCTATGTCAGAAAACCTCTGCGATCCAAGAATGATACTGCATGTCAATTTTAACAGCCCTAACTAAGACTTTTTTTAAAAAAGTCATGGGTGTATGGGTGTCTAAGAGGCAAAACAGTAAAAAATGGGTTCAGTTTTCAAGCAACAGGTGATTAAAAAAAAAAAAAACTGTGTAGAGTTCAAGAGGGGCATTAGGAAAAACAGTCACCCTTTCCCATCTCACCAGTGACTGGATTGGAATAAGTATTAATTTTTCTATGTCCCTCCAATCAGAAAATGAGAATCCTGTTTCCTATGTATACATATGATTTCTTACTTAGGTCAAATCTAACCCCGACAAGATTGTGCTTCGAGAGAGATACGTTAGTTTTAAAATGGGCTGAGTTTTAATAATTGAATCCAAGGGAACGGTTTGGCAAAGGGCCTACTTTAATCACTTGGCATGTTGTCATACAGGGTGGAAATCTATCATGTAAGTGACCAGAGGTGATCAGCCCACCCTGTAGTGTGAATTCAACGTTTTGAGGAGCATCCCTCAGCCCAGACTTCCTTCCTCAAAGAGAACCTACCTTTGATAACTTGCCGCTGGAAATCTCTAAGTTAAAAGCTGCCTTGTGCGAGCTGTCCTTGAAGGTCAGGCTTGATGCTTGGCAGTTCACCCCACGTTTGGACCTGCCTATGAGAAATTCAGAGAAACAAGTGTAGGCCCTGAATGATTTATCCCTCCTCACCTCGCTCCCACCTGGTTCTGCCCTTTCTTGTCATTGGCACAAAGTGAAAAGTTCATGAGATTAGTTAAGGGGGCCGGGTACACTGACAGCCATGAGAAATCAATTGGGTGTAAAACTTGCACTTTGCAAGGCAACGCCCCGTGGCCCTGGACCGTGGTGGGCCTTGCACTCCATTAAGCTTAGTCGTTTATAGTTTCCATCATTAATTGAGCACCTCCTGACTTTTATCGATTATTCTCAGAGGGTTATTTTAATGTAATTTGAAAGAATCTGTTCTCTTCTTTTCAAGATACTTTAAGTTCTGAGCTCCCTGTAATTAACTACAGGGTCAAATGTAACCACAAGATTCCTGAATTCCGTGAGATCTTTGAAGAAATATTATTTATCCCCAAAGTCTTTTGAGTTCTATTTTCTAGGTCCCTTCAGTAAAATTCATGGACTTAATGTGATGCTAGTGGATTCGGTCTTAGCGCTGGATGGAATATTCGAAGTAGGGACGTTGTCCCCTCCTCTAAGAGATGAGGACCTAATTTAGGTATTCTGAGAAAGTGACGCTGATCTCTTTCGGTGGTATAATAAAGAGACACTGGGAATAGGTGTTTACAGCATTTCTGTGGCAGGATATAAAGATGTTTATGTACTGTGAGACGCACCTGCCATCTTATTAGTTTGGGGATAATGTTTAAGCCCATGATAAGTCAGTAGGATGTTATTGACGGGCAATGCATAAAAACTATATGTAAAGCCATGAAATGGGGGGATGGTAGAAAGAATAACCTCCTTATAGTTCCCATATATAATACGTATCTATCTATATGTATATCATACTTGAAGTTGAACTCCTTAACAGCAGAGAAGGAGAGAAGTAATGGATAGTCCACACTGATCCCTGCATCACGCACTTAGATATAAATTTTTCCATTTGTCCAATTTCCTCAGAGCATCTTCAAAAAGGGCTCCAAATGCTATTTTGAACAGCATACTCTCCAGGCCACAGCAAAAAGATTGTAAGGAAAGACAGTAATATCTAAAATTTTACTTGGCCAGGGAAAACTTTCCAGGTCAATTGTCAGGATAGAAACGGTAACAGAACATGGTGGAAATTAAAAATCAAGGGCCCAGCTTTCCAAAGAGATGAAGATTATAGAACTGATTTTATTCTAGTGAATCGTAGCTAAAAACTCAACTTCTTCAACACTGCAACCATTTCACCGAGACTCACTTGAGAATAATCTTGAGATGTTCGCTATGGCAATCTGGACTCAGGAAAATGTTACGAGGTTTGATGACTTAACAACTTAAATGACAAGACATATTAGATGAACCAGCTGTGACCATCTTGCTGGTCTTAAAATTTTCATACTGGATTTGCTTCCCTCTTTCTCTTTCCTTTCATAAAATGAAAAAAAGAACGATTTTTTTTTAAAACTTTCCCTTTGAAGACTCATTGAAATATTTTATTCAAGCTTGTGTTGCTAGAGTATGTATGAAGTTAATACCAGTTGTTTATGTATGTTGACCATTTGTTCCTACCAATATCTGATTGGACTAAGCATGTATTGGAAGGTTAGAAGTGCATGGGCATGATTCAAAATCAAATGGATTTTCTCCAAAAAGAAAAGCCAAACAATTAACCACAGTATGTTTTTAAAGATCTGATTGACAGTAAAGATAAACGTGAGTGTGCGAATGGGATTTTTAGACGAGGGTGACACAGGGATGCCCTTTAAATAAGGACCTTGAGCGTCTGTGTTTTTGGAGCTCATCCTTAAGGCCTGGACAGGAAGAATCCTGTGTCATGTGTGCATGTCGAGCAATGCAAAAAACCCTCTGCCCAACCCTGATGCCACCTGGTCTGAATTGATGGCAGAAATGCATGAGTGACGTAACGCACGGGTGGTTTGGTCATTATGATTATTGGCGTGTGGGTGCGTGTGACGGTTTTTGTTTCTTTGTTCCGATGTGGGCGCTCTTTGTGTCTTGTGCCTTGTTCCTTTTCTGCCCTGTATGTCCCCTGTCCCTCTCCCCACCTCTTCCCCCATCTGAGGGGTCGGGTGACAGCATGCCCATGGTCTGGGATAGTGTTTGTGCTTTTGCTGCACTGCAGTCAGCTGGCTTCCTCTGGGTTTGAGATCCGTCTCTCTCCCCCTGTCTCTCTCCCTCTTTCCCTCCCTCTCTCCGTCCCTCTCTTCCCCCTCCCCTCCCTCCCTTCCTCTCCCTCCCTCCTCCTCCCTCCTTCCTCCTCCCTCCCTCCGTCTATCCCTTTCTCTCTCCCTGCGTCCCTCTCTTCCCCCATCCCTCTTTCTCTCTCTGTCCCTCTCTCCCCCATCCCTGTTCTCAAGTCCACCTGCCCTCTTGCCTCTTGCTTTTTCTACCCCTTTACTACAGAAAAAGCTGATGATCTCCTGAATTTTCATAGCCC
Organism: Galagoides demidoff; assembly: GCA_963574575.1. Classification (NCBI taxonomy): domain Eukaryota; kingdom Metazoa; phylum Chordata; class Mammalia; order Primates; family Galagidae; genus Galagoides; species Galagoides demidoff. The sequence continues at coordinate 18,121 of CAUYQV010029817.1, read as the reverse complement.
AAATGACTTTTTAAACCATTCTTAATTCAGCATATAATTGTGGTAAGACACAAACTGAGAACCCCCCTCTGAAGAATTATTTTTCACTCTCAGTTTTGGTTTCCAAATGTTTGCCCTTTGCTAGACACCTGCCCAAACCCAAACTGCTGCCTCCATTAACGGTCCCCATGGATCTCCCGTTCCCTGACCGCAAGCCATGAGCGAATGCTAAAGCACCTGAGATTTTCTTATCTTACTTTACGTTCAGTTGTGGGGACATCCCTAAGCCTGTTTCAAAGCCAAACAGCCAGCAGTGCGCATTACTACAACCGCTATGTCTGCCATCTGTGTATGTGCCTCTCTGTACATCTCTCTGTATGAGTACATAACAATGGCATTCAAGGGCTGTCATTCAGTCAAGGGACTCTGCAGACATTGTGTGTTCTACACAAGAGCAAAGCTAAAGAGGTTTACGAATGGCTGCAGGACCTGAAGATTGTGTTTCAGCCTTGATATGCAGTTTGGAAACAAAGTGCTACTGTTTAACGGCGTGAACCAAATTTCTGCTAATGGGAAGAAGGGAAAAAAAACTCTCCACAAAAGCTGACAAAGCAGGAAGAACAGGATGACTGAGTTTTTAGATTAAAACTACCAGGGGCGTCTGAACTCATGGCTGGTGGTGGAAGTAACAGTTTCCATAATATGGCCAAGTGATCAGATGTATGCTGCTTAGGTAAGAGAGAGACCATCGCCTCCTTTGCTGTTCATTATGGGAATGATACTAGGGCCAGTGGGGCTACGTTTTTTTTGTTTGTTTGTTTGTTTGTTTTCTAAAGGTTTTATTTGATCTTTCTGTTTTGAAATTTTCTAGCAAGAAAGAAGTGATACCCTAATGCACTAAACCCATACACGCTTCATTTTACTTGACCTTGAATTTAGTTTTAAATAGTTCTAGGATTTCTTATTAATTCTCATTTTTTGAGGTTTTTCCCTTACCCTGGTTTCAAATTTGCCACATCATAGTACTTTCAGCGGCCAGGGATCACTGTTGAAATGGAGGAATCACGACTGCAGAAGTGCTACCAGAGAAGGCTTAGGGTATGTTACATTGTACCACCACGGGAAGGCAAAATACACATCTATCCAGAAGAGCTCGGGCATGTATTAAATTACCCTAATTGGACCTTAGGACTTTATTAATTGCTCAAAAACAATCCCATATGGACAAAAAGTAAACTTTCATTTGTTTAACGAAGTTTAAAGAAATGGGTTGAATACATTTTAATGAGAAGTGACTAGAAGGAGCTTTTAATGGACGATAAGAAATTTTAAAGAGAAGGACCAAGAAGTAATTTCCCCACCGATTGTTAAATCGTGAAGTTGCCTTTGGAAAAAATGTTCTCTGCTTCATAAAATGCATCTTTTGGTTTTTTTTTCTTTGAGAAAATGAGAGGTGTATAAATTTTAACATACATAAAGAATACCTAAGGGAGTGCAGTTTTAGGAGGTAAATTTTGCTTGCCCTCACTTACACACTTGTGCTTCAGTAAACTCTTCCTAATTATATTTATTCAGAAATTATCCAACTGTGGCCGAGCACTATACATTCACACAATACAGTAATACTACAGGAACAAATTTGACGCCACTAGCCTAAATGGCTTCCTGCTTCAGAACCTAATCCGGGTAGTAGATTCCAGATGATTTGGTATATTTTAAAGTTTACGCCATTTAAAAAAATGATAGCTCCAGCTTTAATGAGGTGTATATCAACTGTCTGTTGCTTTTTAATGGAAAACTTTGCATATCAATGACATTTCATAAACATATTTGTCTTTATTTTTTAAAATTCGCTTTCTAATGCCCTCCCCAAGGAAATAAGCCTTTAGCAGGAAAGCCGCCTACTTGAAACATCCTTGTTTCATATGGTTCAGTGGGCACCAAGCGGGGATGCAGAACACTTTGATATTCAGTGGGCCACATAGAAGTGAGGGATTAGCCTTCTGAGAACTGCAAATTCATAATTAACTACAGAGAAGTACTTTATGTTGCCCATTTATAACAGTTATTCAAATAATTGTATTCATCAGTCTTTATACAATGAATAACACCAATTAGAAATAGGAACACTGTCAACCAATCAGATTTCAGAACAAATAGATAGCATCCCTATTCAATTGCCTCTGTAATTAATTGCATTACTCCTTTCCCTTTAATTGCCTAAATCTATAGTTTGGAAACACCTGTGGATTAGAAAGCTTCTCCTTTTTTTTTTTTTTTTTTAAAGTCAGCACCTCCCCTGAGTATTGGCACCCAAGGGCCGTGTTGGAAATTCTTCTTCCTCAAGGGCTGATGGTGTGACAGCCTCCTTTCAAAGAACCAACCTGACTATCAATATTCATTTAGCTTCTTCCTAAAGCAACTTACAAAATGCAGACTTTAGTGATCTATTTGCATATTGTTTTGGTTCTTTTTTTTTTTTTTAAATAGTGCAATCAGTTTGACATTCCTTATTGCCAGAGCATTTGTTTGTGGTTGCTTTTATGCTGTTTGGAGATTACTCCCATATCATTAATTCAGCAAATGCTTACTGAGAATATACTTTGGACCTGGCTATAAGAGCAGAGAGGATGCAAAAATAAACAAGACTTCCCTCTCTCTTCAAAGACCTTGCCATTGAATAGGTCCACAGACAACTTCAAAAGTGACGAATTTCATCAGAGAGGTAGAGTATGAACTAGAGGATGTGGCACGGTCATATGTGACCTTGAACAGAACAGCAAAGAAACAAGGAAAAGGCTGTCTTGGCTGCCTTAACGTTGTGTATTGTTCAGTAAACATCATTAAAGGATCAGTCTGCAAATAAGCATGAGGAAATGGACGCCATCTCCCACTGGGGCCTCCCATTGTTCATTCACTTCCCTCCTCACCTCTTTTAATTCAAATCAGAGCTGGCCAAAAGAAACCATTTCCGCTGGCCACCATTGGACTTGACTGGTATATAGGCATTTCAGGTTCCCACTTGATTACCTCCTGACCTAACTGCTTTTTCAGCTTTGAGGGTTTTATTTTTCAGGAATATCATTGATTTATGAAATCCTCTTTTAAAAAAAAAAATCGTTTTGTGAATCAGATTTTCTGATGAAGGCATAACCTGTAATCTGCAGTTCGCAGATGTGACAGACCGTTTTGAAATAAGCGATCCAAGATCATCATAAATTGATAATGAACCGTGTTTGTCGGTATTGGCAAAGGATTTCAATTCACAGTAAAATGTGGACTGTACATACCTCAGTATGTCACATCTAAATACATTTGTATCTGAGAGCTATGTCAGAGCATCGACAGCTAACAATCGGGCTTTATTGATTTTTTTTCTTTTCTGCATGCTGTTATGAATGAGTGATTTTAAGCATTCACCTTCATGTTTCATGTGCTTCAAACAGTGGAGACTGAGGAATCTTTCTGCCTCGATTGAGTACTAATTACAAAAAAAAAGTATATAATTGAAGAAATGTGCTTATGGATTAACACATTCAAGCTATCCAAAAATAGAGAGAGATAGCAAGAGATTTGGCTCATGTTTTTTTTTTTTTTTTAAAATTCATCCTCAGTTCTTAAGTGTTTTGTTTATGTCCCTCGAGGAATGAAAAGAAAAAACGATTTGTTTTTACTTGTAAGGCCTTACTCAGTTGCCCAATTCCGCAGAAGAACTGGACAGTGAGGACCTCTCAGGTAAGGGTTAGACAGTAGGTAAGGTACTGCAGTGTCCAACCTGTAGGGGCTCCATCCACTTCGACAAAACGGCCGTCCTGTCTGCTGAGCAATCATTAGAAGTATGGATTTTGAGACTAAGGAAAAAGAAATGTTCATCAACACCTTCTTCCTCCCTGCTCACCTTACCCCCCTTCCTTCCTTATGGTAGTAATGTTTATATTTCAGGTTGGGGCCAATGCTATGAATGCATAGAGGTCAAGTTACCTTTGGGATGGCACCAAAGCCACTCTGTGTTTAGTGGCTTAAAATAATGTTTATGTCCTGGGTATATAATGAACGGGTCAGGAGAAATTCTGTTGCATTACAAAGCAGTTGATGGATGTTGGATTATGTGACAAGATCTTTTTTTAAAAAAAACAAACAGTTCATATCAACTTCGGTAGCATAGACTGGAAAAGCCAGGTGATCGTTATGTTAGGAGTAGGGGGCGGGGAAGGGCAGGTAGGAAAGGGGGCAATTGTTTTGTCACACACCACGATGTAAACTAATTATCCACCTCAGACCTTTTTCACAGCATACTGAGCTCTGGCAAAAGTAGGTTTCATGCTTGATTCCAGGATTTAGGTGTTACTAATCCAGAATAAGAAGCATATCCTAAAAGAGAGGGGGGTAGGAGATTTAAGATGATCAGAGCTAAACAGTTATATGAGCTCCTGTGAGGCTGTGGGACTTCACTGCCAACCAGCTACAGTTTCTTAAACATTTCCAGCAGTCACTTAATAAGTCAGTAAGCAAGGCCCCTCCTTTGTCATTGCAATGGAGAAACTAAGACCGAGGACCGTAGCTTCTTACTCAAGCCCATCGGAAGGAAAGGTTCCATGCTGCCCCTTCCTTGAGAGTTTTCACTGATGCTTCCTTGAATAGCTGGTTGTTATGGTATAGTCCTTGACTTATAAGTCTTACCCAGTGAGAAGATAAGGTAGTATTGGCTAGTTTCTCAAAATGCAATATGTTATTACCCTACTGGGATACCCTTCTTTCTACCAGGTAGCCTGCCCATTGGACTTCTCAACACAGAAGCTCCAGGAGCCCCCTTACTTTTGCTCACCGATGTACACCTGCCGTGTGCTAGCACCTACTGGTACTTGTTGGATGAATGAATTTCCAAATCCTTCCCAATGAATTTAGTTAAAGAAATAGAAGATTTTAAAAAAAAGAAAGAAATAGAAGATTAGAAAGATAGCCAGCCCAATGAGGGAGTGTTTTATTTTTGCCTCTTCCTTGTGGGTGGAGAAGTCCTTCTCCCTGCTTTAAATGGAATTCTGGAAATAAGCAACTTGTGGTTGTGATCTAGTGGTAGACAGTCTCAGTTCTGACAGTGACTCTAAAAACAGCTCTCCGACAGTGGCCCTGAAAATTGGATCTTCTTGAGGATCCTGAGAAAACCAGTAGATGGTGTTGGTCCGATCCCTCTTGGCATATCAGCCAGACTATGATCACTCAGATATGCAAAAGTGATGTTTCTGCTCTTTAGGAGACTATGAGGAACTCAGCCATCCCCTTCCAGGGGCATCATCAATTAGGAATCCTCCAGGTCTCAGCACCGCACCATGTCAGATGGGTCCCTGCTACAGTTCTATCAATCACCCAAGTCGGGAGCAATAACCCAACAACTGTTTGTGTTCATAACAATTCAGTTAAATTAATAATTACACTGCTCCCCTCCCCCACTCCCTTCAGGAACACTGCAGTCATGCGTTGCTGTGGGGCCGTAAGTCATGTAGAACACTGATGAACTACCAGGCTGGGGCTGGGCTGCCTTTGCATCTGGTTTGATGAACTAATCAAAAACTGATTAGCACCTTTGTTCAAAGGGGATGCTGATTAATCAATTATTATTGATTGTGCGCTTGGCTTCACTCGGCAGCAAAGAGACATCTGAGGGGAAAAAAAAAACAACCAATAAAAATCGAGCAGCTGTCATAGTGTTTAAATTTATTAAAACAAAATACATTATTTTTTATGAAGTTGTCTTGAAATGGGTCACTGAAGGGGAGCATATTGATTGAGAAAGGATGAACTTCTCAAATTCCGTAGCCTAGAGACCGAATTCAATTATAATACAAGACAAACAGGTTAACACCCGTCTTAAACAGTCCATCAATAAATTAGAGTAGGTGTTGCACATTTAATACTAAACCGTGGTAGTGAATAACATTATCACCCATTCCCGCCTGCATCAGGGTAGAAACTTCATCCTTTGCCTATTATGGGTAAATGTTATATAACGGTGGTCTGCCTTTGACTTGCCCCCCTCACCCCCACTTCCCCCATGCACCAGCGCCACCTCAGTTAATGACAATTTCATAAGCAACATAGGGTGCTCCCATCCTCACCCAGCAAAGCCAGTCACCCAGCTGATCCTCCTCTTTAATCTGCATAAAAAAATTATGCTTGCCTGTAGTTCACTGATTAAATTATTGGCAGGCCTGGGGAGCTTATCCAGTTCGACTTTGAACCTTTTCATTTACTTTTTGGGTGTTAACTTTATTGATGATGGATCCACAAGAGTTTTGAATTGTTTTATCAATTGCATCTGCCGTTTCCCGGTGACAGCTGGTGGTTATTGCCACCCATGTGGAATAGAATGGCTTTAAGCATATTTATCCCTCTGTTTTATTTTAAAACTTTTAAAAAATGTCTCCAACTGCCTCCCTCCCTTCAGCAGGGACGGGGCCTTGGGGAACCGTACAGGGGAGTGAGGTGGTAAACAGATGCCCCCTCTGGCCCCCAGAACAATCCATCAGTCTTCCACTTGGGAAGCCAAGGCCCAGACAAATTCCAGAGCTGTCATGATTCCCCCAAACACATTTCAACTCTTGCCCTACAAATGAGAAGGTGATCTGGGGAAATCCTACACATCTCCCTCACAGTCCACAAAAAAGTGAGGGTGGAAGCCACGTTCTAAACGGCTCTGATAACCCCTGCCTAAGTGTTAAGGAGCAGCTTAGGTGAACCCCCATAGTCCCCTAAGTGGATTACACAAGAGACGTGGCTTCAGTCTGTAGTCTAAATTTAGAGAACAGAAGCACTTAAAGGCCTTTCAATCCAGATTATCAGTCCTGGAGTGGATCATATGGCCCTCTGGTTACTGAGTGTGAAGTCCTGGCTGAACTTGTGTGAAATGTACATGAGAAACTGTCAGTACTCTTAACATTAAGGGAAAATGCTTTCCTTGCTGACATATTCATAGATTTAGCAGATAGGTGATTTCATTATTTGGTGGGCTTATGTAATAATGACAATAAAGAAAATATTAAACCAGGTGGGCTGTATAGCTCTTTTTAAGGTTTGGCCCATTAACCTAAAGGTGTGTAATTTAGAGTGTATCTGTATTGTACTTTATAGCGTAGAGCTTCAAAGCTCTTACACACATATTACCTTGTTGGATAATAAACACCTCTCATTATTCATCTAAGAATTTGACATTGAACCCCTTGTGCTGGGCTCTGGGCTGGCCCCAGGGGCACACCAGTGAGCAAGACCAAGTGGGAGCCAGGGCTGCCATGGACTTCACACTCCCTCGGGGAGATATGCTTGTGGGGGAGACAGACTCGAAACACAAGTTAATTTTGGACAACCTCAAATGCTGTGAAAAAATAAAACTGGATTAAGTGAAAGTGAGAGACTGAGGCTGGGAGGAGGTGGAGGCTGGTTTAGAAAAGCTCAGCAGAGACGGCGGTTGAGACAGGAAGACAAGACCCAGTGGATGAGAATGAACTTGAATCCCTCTGATATACCAAGCCCTGGGCCAAGTAGGCACTTTCATTTGCCAGGCCCCCTTCTTGGCCTCTCAAAGCAACCCTGTGAAATACACATATATAATTGTGCTCAGTGGTTCAGAGGGCCTGATTAACTTGCCCCAAGTTAGGGAGCAAGTTATGAAGCCCAACTTCTACCCCAGATCTGGTGGCAAGTCCAGCGCATCTCCAGTGCGCCATGGGAAGATTTTTCTGAAAAACCTCAAAGATTGTGAAGGAAGACTTGTTAGTCTCTGTTTATAAATGAAAAAATGGGGGCCCCAGGGGTTTAAGTGATTTACTTAAGGACAGAATTTGAACCTGGGTCTTCTGCCCAAGAAGACTTTGGCTTGGAACGGTCATCCTTCCCCCTGTGAAATCCCAGCTGCCTTTGCACTTGGCCTTGACTATGTGTATGCCTCCAGGAAGGGGGAGGGAAAGTCAGGCTCTCTGTAGCCCTCAGATGTAGGGCAATGTACTCACTGACCTGGAAGGATATTCCCAGCATTAAGTCAAGCTTGCTGTTCAGAGAAGCCCTAAACTCCGCTCCAGTTACTTCAGTGCTACTGTCCCAGAGATATCCCCAAAATTACAGGGTGGGTTTCCTCCTAAAATGGTCCTAAATGCCATGAAAAAGTGATGGGTTGGAAAAGGTTAAACCACATACATTCCCTCCTTTTAAAATTCATTCTAGTCCAAACAAGTAGCCACACTGGGTCCGTGCTGGCTTGTCTGCCCCTGGATGTGACTTTGAACTTCACCTTCCTGATCTTTCCCATAATCCAACATGCTCCTGTTTCCACCGTGGGGAGGAAGGAGGCCGTCAAATAGGAACTTTTCCTCCAAATTAAAAAAGTTGGCAGGCCACAGTGCAAAGTGTGAATCCCGGATCTACAGGTTGGACACTGCTGTGGGGTGACTTCACCATGTTCATTAACCCATCCTCCTCACACCCCCAAATGCCTGAGGTCCACTGAAGCATCTTTCTCCAGAGAGAGATTCTCATAGGAAATCTGTGTCTGGAAATACTTGATAACTTTGTCCTCTTTATCAGGTGTCTACTCCTTCAAGGAAAACTCTGGTATCATCCTCAGTGCCTTCCTCTTGCTTAAAATGGAAGGGGTGATCGTACTTCCAAAGCCACACTGTTAGGAGACAAGCAGAGGGGACTCATGAGTATGGCGTTTGCTCTCTCTGGTAATGCTAAATGCCTTGGGAGGATTGGCTCCTAGTCATTTTTACTGTAGGTTAAATCAAGTAACTTGAAAAAATCCCCCAAAAAAACAAAACATTTTTTCTCTTATTTACCTGACAACAGTGTTTAATATCCTGATACTCAAATGGTATAACTGAATCATAACTTGACTTAGACGGCCTTCAGTTGCCTGGCCCACAGCCTTCACCTCCATAGAGGACACCAAGGCCATTAGTTACACTGTGTGTCAATTTTGTATAAAGGAAACGGAAGAACTTGGTGACTTCAACTCAGCCTTTATTGGGCATCTTACTGTGTGTAGACGGTGCTGAGTTTGCAGTGCAATGCTTACCCTGCTTACCCTCAAAGGACTGATAATTATTTGCCTTGGGTTGGTGATGAGACTAGAATAAGACCCTCCTTGGGCATCAACATACCAGATTTAAATTTGGCAAACACTTGAATCCCTCTGATATACCAAGCCCTGGGCCAAATAGGCACTTTCATTTGCCAGGCCCCCTTCTTGGCCTCTCAAAGCAACCCTGTGAAATACACATATATAATTGTGCTCAGTGGCTCAGAGGGCCTGATTAACTTGCCCCAAGTTAAGGAGCAAGTTATGAAGCCCAACTTCTACCCCAGATCTGGTGGCAAGTCCGGCGCATCTCCAGTGCGCCGTGCAAGGTATGAGCTCCAAACTCACCCCCTGTTCAGGCCAGTTTCTGGATGGCAGTGCAGGCAGTAACAGAGCCTGAGGACTGACCGTGTCCAGCCAAAATCTGTGTGCAAGACTCCTAACTTAAATGAACACATACTGAGCTCCAGGTGGCACGATGAGGATGATCACTGCGGTTTTCCTTCAAGTAGCTTAATAGAGTCCCTTTGACGTGTCAGCGTAGGCAGCTACGCTGCTAGTATTGAATACGCTGAGGAGTAGTACCAGCTGCCTGGGATGCAGTCCGGGAATCCTGATTTTCTTGCTTGACGTTCATTCCTTCTCTGCCACTTTCTAAGACAGAAAAGAAAGGTTCTGCAGCATAGAGGCCAGTGTGCTCCAATATATATTAACATCTTAATGGGAAAGCTGTGCATGTACTGTATACATTTACTACTCTCTGACAAGAGGGAATTAAATGTCAGAAGGATTTGTAGCATCTATAATTGAATTGGTGCTGAGAAAAGCAAATCTTAAAGAAGAATAACATATTAGGATTAGCAAATAATGTGGCATTTTGTCAGCGTGTGCCATTCAGTTTGCTCCCCTTCGGTAATAAAGTTGTGGTTTTTAAAATGCACACTTATTTTTGTTGCCAGAGATGGGAGCTACCATAGGTGATGAGAATGAGTAGCTCCATTTTTCAGATGCTGCCAGGGTTTTTTTGCGTAGGTATGTTTGGGGTTTTATTTGGTTAGTTTGCGGGGGATTTGTTTTTGAAGTCAGATTATGATCTTGCTACAAATTCAGAAAATCTCCTACAGGCGTTTTCTTCTCTCCTAGCAAGAAGTAGCAAATGACATCATAGTTCCTAAGTTTTCTCTGAGATAGACTAATCCCACCACCCCAGGAAGCCGAAGGCAGCATTTCCATTGTAAATTCCAATTCTGAGCGTTTCGAATTAAACTGGCTTGTCCAGCAAGACCTCAGCCCAGGAGACTACAACTGAACGGAGTGACAGAACCATCGCAAAAAGTCAACCAGCAGGTCTCACTTCTCTCCAGGCATCCCTGGGATGAGGAAAGTGTAGAAGCTTCAGCATCTAAATTGCCCAATAAATGGAAGTGTGAGGACCAATGCCATTAAAAGCTTCCCAGGTTTTAAATGTTAATTTTTAAGGTAGTTTATAACCTATGAAAAGGAGTAAATAGATGCATTTAAGGAAAGTGTCTAGCTCTCCCCAATTTTTTAAATATGTGATAAAGCCTGAAGCGGGGATGTTTGGAGTAAGCCAGTGCAGCTGGCTGTCTTGCTCTGGGCTGTGTATTTTATTGTATATTACCGTATCACACTTCACATCCTCAGAGGCAAAGAAAGAAAAAAAAAGGCCTCAGACTTTGCATCCTTGGGCTTCAGAATGGGCAGGCTTCAGTTGCAGTGAAGGTCTGCTCAGGGACTCCGGCTGCCAAGGTCCCTGCAGGAGCTTGTCTGAGATATGGTGGCCATTCTCGGGCTTTCTGTGGATCCTGCTTTGGCAGCAGAGCCTTCCAGACTCATCACAGATCCACGATTATCCGCACAGCAGTTCCGGTTAATACGTCTTATGCCGGGTGGCAAAGTAGCTATAGAAACCAGGATCTTAATGATCATATCAGCAGAGCCCTGGTAACACCAGCAGCATGGCGGCTGCCAGAATGCTGGATTGGGGTGGTTCTGGCGGGTAGTTTGAGGAGTAGAAACAAGTAGACAGAGAGGAGTCCCCTCAAGGGAGAGGGCAGGAGCCTGGAGTTCTCTTCGTAGACTGCTTTCTCGTCGGACCCTGGAGAAATACTGCCTAGAACCTCCCTCCTTTCACGTGGCCCACGATGACTGGCCCAGGGTAAAAAAATAAATAAATCTGAGCATCACTCTTGGGAGTTTGAGGGTTTTTTGTGTTTTTTTTTTTTTTTGACCTGGATTTCTAAGATGCTAAAGGGAACCCAGAGTGGTTGAAGCTGTGACCCAAACAATAGTAGGCAACTTAACATTCCGCAGACAACGTACAAACTTCCACCTGAAGCCAAGCTGTTTTGACCTCTTGCTGAAAGGAGAGCTGACTCATAAATAAACAGCTCGCGGTTTATCTGTCACACTCAGAGCCATAGAAGTGGCCGAAGGTTGGGCTGGAACAGCTAGTACCACAATTGTGAGTTGCCGTGAACGCCTCCCCGCACGGACGCTGTGCGTCAGCAAGTCTGAATTATTCAGCAGCCAGGCCTCATTCGCTTGAGGTCACATGTGAGTTGATTTGGACAAAATGCTGAACTCCGGATGGACGTCGTTACGTAAGCAGGCTTCTTTCTTTGAGGCTGGAACTCCTTTATGCTCTAACCACAGGCCAAGCAAAAACATGGCTTTACTTTTCATGGTGATGGGGGCAGAGCTAAGTCCCAGAATAGAAACACTCTTATACCCTTTAGTAAAAAGAACACTGGTAACCAAGTAGGGACAAGAGAACATGACTTTCTAAACAGAAGAGATGTCCATTTGGCCCAGGGTCCGGGGTGTTTGTAAGTGATTTCCACCGCCACATTTATTTTCCCATTGAGAAGCTGGGGCCTGCTGAAGAATTTCCAGTTTCTTTATCTGCCTGACTCAGAAAGGGGGCCAGAAATCTAAAGACGATGATGTCGGGAAAGCCAGTACTCCGTGGGACCTGACTAAAAGGGTCTGGACCCTACAAGGAACTAGATCCTTGGCTGATGGTGAAAGTTATGGCAAAAGGGGCTGTACACTACAAGGAACAAGATCTCTGGCTAAAGGTGACAGTCACAGCATACATAGCCGTTCTGCTTAGAAGTAATTCCTAAGGAATGGTCAGACTTCTTGCTTTGTGAGTGGAACAGAAAAGGTCAGACAATGGACTTTGATGGACTCTGTCAGAGTTTTGCTCCTTTTGGTGGCTGATATTTCCTTCTCTCTCCAATTATCATCCAGTTTTATCAGCCCAGTGCCTCTTATGCTTCCTACCATGACAGAGACAGCCCACTGGTACAGGCAGGTCTTACCTACTAGTAAGTAACCAGCTTTCACCCCATTCCCAGTTAATAGCACTATAAACATTTTTCCACCTGCCCACCCTTCCTTGGAAACCAAAGGAAGGAGACAGATGAGACTGGAAACAGCTCTGCTCGTCATACGGAAGGCAGAGCTAGGACAGAGGCACTGAGCAATTGGGCACAACTCTGTTAACACTAAACCCAGGAGGTGGGAGTGGGGTTGGAAAGAGGCGGTGAGGAGCTCATAACCAGCAGCGTTCCCTGTAAATTAAACATCAGTTACCTTCTGTGTCCGTCTGCAATAATTGAAGGCAGGAAAAATGTCTGGGTGATTAAATGGTGGTAGTAAACTTTCTGATCAAAGTGAGTATCGGTAGATAGCTAGAGAGATTACCTTTATAAATAAGTGTCTGTAAAATATGTATGTCCTTGAGGGTGGGAAAGATAACTAGAACCTAAGTATTTAATTTGGGCTAAGTGCAGGGGGGAAATAACCACACTGAGCATATTTAGCTTTTAAGTTCATGGGGGGCAAAGGTCAAATGAATAGTTTTTGGCTCAAGAAATTAATCCCTCAGATACATCCCTTTGCAAGGGTTTTGTTTTGGTTGAGGGGGGGGGTTCCTGTTTATTTTTCTTTGTCACAATCTCTCTCTCTCTTTCTCTATTTCTCTCGTCCCCTGCCCCTTAGTCTTCTGGAATATTCCTGTGCCTAGGCATGGAGGAAGCAGTCTTAGCACAGATGAGAAACTGTCTTCCCCCAAAGGGGTTAAACCTGTACCTGGGGTAGCTTCTGGAAGCTTCTCTCTGTTCTGTCTTCCCAGAATGGGACTCTCTCTTCACCTCTTGCCTCTTGCACCTAACTTTGTCCTCTCCTCAACATCTGGTATCAGTTGTGTTCCTCCCCGAATTTTTAAGACATACGGAGTTTGTTGAAAGACACATAGATTTTAATAAGTCTGAAGCTCAGGCCAATTGGAGAGCAGTTAATTCTCAGTGGCACAAGCTTCCCTCCTTTGACAGCTCCCCGGGGAAAATGCAACTTACTGGCTTCTGCAATTACTTTTATTTCCTATGAGCACTTCCAAATTCGTGCAAGTGGGATGAGGGTCTCCTGTGTGTAAAGCACTGGACCCCACGGCAGATTCCCAGTGTCCCACGGCACCCCAAGGGGAGGCTTCCCATTCAAAGCTCTGTTGTCTCTAAAAGAAAGTTTCCATGGCCAAGTTCAGCCTTGCAGAAATGACTTTTAAAACAATGAGGCCATAGCATCTGCACTCGGCAACACTTTTAGCTGAGGAGGGACATTCCTCTCCACCACGTTTCAAGTTGAGCTTATTAGACCCGTTGCTGGAGGGGCCAGCTCATCACGGAGCGGGCTAATTGGCTGCACTGCACTCTGCCTCCAACCCAGCTCCCTTCTCCAATTAAACTCCCATCATCCCGTTGTCCTGGGCGACCTGCTGCTGCCTCTGATTTGGCATTTCTGTTTGGGCTTGGGTTTGGGGGTTTTCTGTGGTCCTTTCAAAGATAACTTAATAAAACGCTTTAAATACTCCCGTTTTTTTTTTTAATTTAAACTCTTTTAATTAAAGTACTTTTCATGGAACCCTCAGTCACGAGTTATTTCCCCACATCCTTCAGTACTTAATCTCTGAGCAGAATTGGAAATATCGATAGAAAGTATAAATCATGCCCTCCTGCTGAAAGCGTTGTATCAGGTTTCGGCTCAAAAGAGCACCATTACCTTTAGCTGTCACGGATCTGTACACTTGATCGATAAACTTCAAATATTATTAGAGGTGGAGGCTTCAGAGATTTGCTCTGTTCTTTGGAGAGAGACAGAGATAAATCTTTCTTAAAAATTGACTTGAATTTGCACTCTCAGTCTTCCTGGTGAAATGCATTTCTCTTAGGCATCCAGCAACTGCAAGGGGGACAGATTTATAGGCCGTGTGCTTCTTGTACTGAAAGATTTAAATGGTAAATCCTTCACATATGACTTCACAAATCATGTAAAGTTAAAAGATTTTTACCGTTTCTGTTGCTGCTGTGCTTAAATTGTAAGGTACAGCTAGTAAATCATTTTAATGGAGGTGTCGTACTTGACTCAATAAAAAAAAAAAAAAGACAATGGTTTAGCTTCCACTCCAAAATGTTAATGTATTAATCAACGGGAGAATAATTGTTTTTTACTACCTTATAAATCTCAGATGCCATTAGGATTTCAGCAAGGGGTGATGTAGCCACATCCTAAATTAAAATTGTTTACACTGCCATACATCCATTCTGCATCGCCATAGCTCATTCTGGGTTCATTTTGGAGTTGTTCTCCAGTCAAACGTGTCATTCTTCAGCCAGAAGAAGACATCCTGAGGGAGTGATGCTTATAAAGGAAAATTAATTGCATCGTGAGGTGTTAAATAAATAAAATAAAAACCGTCTGTGACAATGGACAATTATTCCTTGCTGTCTCTTTTGAAATCGGTTTTTAGATTTTAAATTGAGGCTCGCTCGCTCATACATCCTCCATGTGGCAAGCCTGTCACTTGCCTTGAGTCTTATAATCCTGGTTTTATCTCTAGGCAGCTGTGGCTTCTGAGCTTCTTACTTTCCCTATGCAAACACCTCTCGGGGAATAAGTCAGCTGGGCATCCGTAGAAGCATCCTCCCTGCCACGGTTTTTGTTATTACCTAAGGGTGCCATTCAGAGCGCCCTGCAGTAGTTAGGTTGGCCTCCTTAATTAGGGTCTGCAACTGGACACAGGTAGAGTGAAGGCGAAGACTGGGTCAGGACCACACAGACTCTATTTCTGCCCTCCCTGGCTCCCTAAGCTTGTTCCACGTGCATTAGGGCCCCTCTGCTGCCTATCATGAAATTGCCTTGTGGGGAGAACAGATCAATTCAGCACTGGACAGGTCAGTCTGTTCCCTCCATGTAACTTGATCCATCGCGCTTGTTCTCTCTGACTCCTCCATTAAAAAAGAAGGTGACCTTGTGACCCCGGAGGCAGTGTCACCGGGGCTTCTGGTGTCTTGTAAGAAGCTCTACATCCCTATTCCTTTTCTGATTTCGACAGATTCCCGAGCAGGTGAAGAAGGCGCCATCAGGGCAGTGGACCACGCCGTGATCGGCGGCGTCGTGGCGGTGGTGGTGTTCGCCATGCTCTGCTTACTCATCATTCTGGGGCGCTATTTTGCCAGACATAAAGGTAAGTGAGGTGCCTTGGCAGGCAGGAGCAGCGTGTCACCACCGCCCCTGCATCCGGGGACATTACAGGGCTGTCCTTGACAGGCGATTTGGTTTAGGTAGCCAAATTCACAGCCTATCTGCTTCCCAAAACTGGGCGAGAAAAAAAAAAAAAAAACAAAATTCTTAGCAGCCGCTGATCGGGACTCAGGGAGTTGATGAGGAGCTCTCCTTGATTGAATTTCCTCTAAATCTGAAGCTCTACAGAGCCGTTATTCTGCCATCGGTAACTGGGGCTAGAGCAGAAGTGATCACACAGGCTGGCGTGCAAGGTGTGGCGCGAATCCCCAAGGGGTAAACATGGAGAAAGCATCCCCCACAGCCTGCCACTTTCTGGAAGGCAGGGCCCTTGTTCCTGGACCCAAACTCTGGGTAAACTGGTCATCACGGCTAAAATACTTCCTTGATTTGATGGGGCCCAGGTAAAGAAAGTCTTTTGCCTTAAAAGCCACATAAATATGTATTTTTAAAATTATCAGTGCAATTGATTTAAATTGCCATTAATCAGCACACTTATCAGCTGTGCAGACTGGATGGGCAATCATCCTTTCCAACGCTCCTCCTCTCTGCCCCATGCTGCTCCGATCCTCTTCTCCCCTCTTAGTAATTTATTCTTCCTTTTCTTTATCAGTCCTTGTCTTTCTCAGTTGTTTTCCTCAAGCCCTGTGCAATGAGCGTGCAGGGTTCTCTAGGCGTTTGCAGACTGCTTGATTGTGGAACTTGGGTTGGGGAGAGGCCCCCTGAGCCCGGCAGTGGAGGTCCCAGGGGCTTGACAACCACCTTTAGGATACGATGGGCACACCCCGAGCATAAAACAGCCTGGGATGCTCAGAACTGTGGGTCCTTCACCCTCTGCCCATCCTCAGGAGGAGGTCTGTTTGGCCTCCCGTGCTTACTTAGCTTGATAGAGACAGGAAGTGAAGCCAGAGAGCAGGACCGAGTCTGAGCAGCAGCTGTGAAGGACCAGGGGAAGGAACAGGGATGTAGGAGGGAAGCGTGTGGCCGCTTGTTTTCTCAGATTTGTCACTTTGGAAACCTCAACACATAGCAAATGTTTCAGCCATTTAAAATAGAAGAATCTTCAGGGATGCAACATGGAATGGGAGAGAGGGTGTTGGATGATGCCAGGCAGTGTAAGTTTTATCTAGATGCCTGCTGAGGGGCAGCCCTTGTCTTTCTCCATGTAAACTGTTGGGATTTGGTGATAAGAGTGTCGCCAACTTTGTAACGTTTGTCTATCGTCCTTACAAAGTGGCTGTGCCAATTAGCAAATCCATGAATCCGGGTCCGGGCTCGAGTTAACGTGATGACAGTCACTTGTGCACTAAGATAGATCCCAAGCCTCGATGCCAGCCGTTACAACGCAAATTATTTCTCAATCTGGAAACTCACTCCGAAATGGAAGGCAGGAGATTCAAACATAACTCGTTGCAAGAGCAAGCACATTCTGCCCTGTGGATAGGCAATAATGATCGGTGAAGCCAGCAGACTGGGGTTCACAATGAACAATTTGAGATGACAATAGCAGCATCATCGGGGCCCTAATTCATTTATTGGCTAATTGCTCTTCCTTGCTTTGGTCTTTAACCACGTGCGTGCACTCTCTGGCCACTGGTCCTTGGTGTTTACTGTGGATGCGTTAGTCAGCAGCTCTCCAGCTTTCTGCATTTTTAGCTCCCACTCACGTCTTCTTCTGCTGACATCCTCTGGTCATCCTCACTGCTCTAATGTCTCATTTGCTGAATTATATCGCAGCGGTTCAGTTGGAGTGGTGCCTTTGGAACCCCCGGATCCCCATTTGTCTCAACCCACCCCACTCTCTTCTTCCAATTGTTTTTTCCCCTCCGCTGCCCGCACGCCACTTCGGCTGATGATGGCCATAAAGCAAGTTGCCATCTCTGTGCCACTTTACACAGAGGCCATCAGACAGTCACGGTGCTTTACCCCTTCATCTTTCAGGTACATACTTCACTCATGAAGCCAAAGGAGCCGATGACGCAGCAGACGCAGACACAGCTATAATCAATGCAGAAGGAGGACAGAACAACTCCGAAGAAAAGAAAGAGTACTTCATCTAGATCAGCCTTTTTGTTTCCATGAGGTGTCCAACTGGCCCTATTTAGATGATAAAGAGACAGAGATCTTGGAACTCGCGAGAAACTCGTGTGTTTTTTTACGAATGGGTGGAAAGGTGCGAGACTGGGAAGGCTTGGGATTTGCTGTGTAAAAAAAAAAGAAAAAAAAATGTTCTTTGAAAAGTACACTCTGCTGTTTGACACCTCTATTTTGTTTGTTTGTTTGTTTGATTTTTATTTCTTCCTACCAAGTCAAACTTGGGTACTTGGATTTACTTTTAGTAGATGGCAGAAAATTCTGTGCCTTGTTTTTTGTTTGTTGTGTTCCCTTCGCGGGGGGGGGGGGGGGGGGGGGGGGGGGGGGGGGGGGGGGGGGGGGGGGGGGGGGGGGGGGGGGGGGGGGGGGGGGGGG
>CAUYQV010029814.1:0-19743 GCA_963574575.1 Galagoides demidoff | reverse complement strand
ACAGGCGCCAAGCCATTCTATTAATATTCTAATAATATATGATGTGATAAACATACTGTGTCTTTTGAATTAGATCTCTGAGTAGTGATTATAGTATTTTTTTTTGCTATTCTCAGTTTCTTATAATAGCCATTCTGTATCCCTCTTTAAAATTGCTCCATCTAATAATCCTGAACTTGAAAACCAAATCCCCAACCTTGATAGAATTATGCATATTAAGGATACATGTCTCCTGTCAAACGTTGCTTCTTTTCAAGTAATTACTTTTTTTCTTTTCTTTTCTTTTCTTTTTTTTTTTCCCTTATTTTGTTAAGATAAGACTCTCATTCTGTTCTCCTGGCTACAGTGCCATGGTGTCAACATAGCTCACGGCAACCTCAAACTCCTGGGTTCAAGCAACCCTCCTGCCTCAGCCTCCTAATTACCTGGGACTACAGGTGCCTGCCATCACGCCCAGCTAATTTTTTCTATTTTTAGTAGAGATGGGGTCTGGCTTGTGCTCAGACTAATCCTGAACTCCTGAGATCAGGTGATCCTCCCACCTTGCCCTCCTGGAGTGCTAGGAGTACAGATGTGAGCCACTGTGCCAGGCCTCTAAGTAACTAAGTTGTAAGTTTTAAGGGAAGTTTTATTTTTATTTTAGCTATTTGTGGTCCATTTCTACATCTCTCTAGTTGGTATATATATGTATATGTATATACACACACATATATGTGTGTATATATATATATATATATATTTTTTTTTTTTTTTAAGACAAAGTCTTAGTCAGTCACCTTTGGTAGAGTGCCGTGCATCATAGCTCATGGAACCTCAAATTTTGGGACTCAGGCAATCTAGCCCTCCAGGTAACCGGGACCTTAGGTGCCTGTTATAACATCTGGCTACTTTTAGAAACAGAATCTCAGTCTTGTTCGGGCTGGTCTTGAACGCCTGAGCTCAAGCAATCCACCCACCTTGGCCTTCTAGAGTGTTAGGATTACAGGTATGAGGCACTGCGCCTGGCCCTCACCTTTATTTTAACAACTTCTCTTAATAGAATATTAATTTACTTAATTTTCTCTTGAACTTTTTGTCTCTGTTCAATATATTATAGTTGGCTTTGGAGGCAGAATGCCTCATGCCTCTGCCAACTTTTAGTTTTGGGTCCTTAAGCAAGTTGTTGAGTCTTCTAAAGCCTCATTTAAAAAGAACTCTTACTTTACAAAGTTGGTATGAAGAGTGAAGGGGTTTAATTGAGGGCTGGAATGTGATCTGGCATTCTGTTTCCTCCTGGTCCTCCCCCACCAGGTGGACGTGGCCTCATGCTCCCTCGAGGGTGCCTGGGGACAGGGGCATCTGTACTACCCCAACTTTGGCAAGGACACCCTTGTTTATCCCCTTGGTGTAGGGCTGCGCCAAGAGCACCAGCCTTGTAGACCATTTTCCTCCCTGAGATCTGTGGTGCAACCTTAGGGGCGACCCCAGTTGAGTTTCACTGCAGAGTGATCCTAGGAATTTGGCCCTTCAGAAAATCCAGAGTTCAAAACTGGCCATAAAATTAGACTCACTCTCTAGGTATCCTGCAGATATTTTCAAGCCAGCAGTAGACTTAACTGCTGTGTGGCATTTCACTCCCTGCCTGGAGTAGACAGCCGTGGATCTCAGCCAGAGGCGTTTCAACCTTGAAGAGAATAAGGTCGTGGGGATCATCGTGTTGGGGGGTGTCTCAGTTGCTGTAGGTGCTCTAAGTTAACAGAACATGCAGAGCAAGGCATTTCTTAATTAAAGTAAACTCTCCAGCCCCCATTAATTACTCCCATTTCCCCACTCCCTCACAGGTTGTCTCAGATTACTACCCCGTGACTCACATAGTAACAAGTCAGTGAAGTCCACATTCCCTTTTAGTCATCAACCAAAAATGGGTCATCTCCTGGCCTGCTGGGGCGGCTGGTCTGCCCCGGGAATCTCATTTCGGTTTGGATGTCTTCCTGGCTGTGCTGCCTCACTCTTCCCTTGGGCGGCTTTCAGGACGGCCACCTCGGCCAGCTCTTTCTCTCCAGGTTTCTCTCCTCCGAACGTTGCACTTCTGTGCACCCTCCCCACGCCCTGAGAAGCAGGGCTAAGATTCTGCTCCTCCGTGTTTAAATTCAGCTGAAATTCTTTGGGTACCGATCCTGTGCTTTCTGTGGAATTAGACCTTTATACTCAATACTATTGATTAAAAGAACGAGGCTCAGAATGGCTGTGTGTCCAAAATGATGAGAGTGGAAGGAATTTGTATGCAAATCTACTGACTTCAAATTCATTTCTCTCTCATTACCCGGACTCCCCTCTCTCCAGACACGCGGAGGGGTGAGAACCACTCATGACGTGAGCCGGAAGCCTTGGCCAGGTCCCACTTGAGTCTGTGCCACTGGAACCCTTCTTCCCAGGCTTAGGTGATGCTGTGATCAGTACCTGGCCCAGGTGCCATTCTGTGGGTCCACTTGGCCTCTGTAATTCCAGCCCCCTGGCTTGTAGGATGGAGAAGAAGCTGTCGCCTTCACCATTGACTTGGGAAGGACTCGTCTTAGAATAGATTTAGCAATTGGGGATAGAAAACCTCCATTCTTTGAGAAGAGTTAACTAAATATTAAAGCATAGAAGATGGGGAGTTCCTCTCTGACTTCAGTTACATCAGAGTATAGGTTTGATCTTTAATCACAAAGATGTTCATTTAATAAGCTTTCACTTTTAAGTTAAAAAGCTGTATGCCTCCTCCTCCTCTGGGTGGATTCCCCCAAATTAATTTTTTTCTCGTTTTAAAAATATTTTTAATGGAAAAGTAAAGTGGTTTCCATGGGTTTAGAAACACTGGCAGTTATTGATTAAGTGTATTGATAGGGCAGTAAAAATAATTCATTTGGGGTTTTAAAATGCATTCTTTTAGTTTGCCTTAGAATGACTCTGTATTTGCTGAGGCACAAGATTACTTTTGGGACTCAAGCTGCAGAGTGAATCTGTAACTCAGGAAGATGAAGAAGCTACGTATTGTCCCAAAATTTGGAATGAGTGCAGATCTGAGTTCTAATTTGGACTCTATGTTAAGGATCTGGATGACCTTTGGTACATTACTCACCTACCTCGCCAGTGCCTTTGCCTGTTAAATAAAGATTATACTTGATTTCTGAAGTTACAGGTCCAATGAAAGCATCTACACTGTGCCCAGGATGTGGTGGACATTCTGAAAATGTTAGTAATTTAATTTGTTGTTAAATAAAACTTCTGAAAATTATAATTACCCTGCTAATGGCGATAGGTGACACCATATTTCTGTACAAAAACTTAGTATTTGAAAGCCAGATTACTGATTTTATGTAATAACTTGGTGAATAAAAATAGAGGTGACGTAAACCTCTAATGACCCCCTTTTAAGATCTCCATTAAGGAAAAGCAAATTTAGCATATTATAAGACATGATATTCTTATCAGGTGTTTTTATTTCTCTCATGCGGTGTGTTTTGGAATACTCTCTGAAAGTCTGCCGTTTCCGTCATTAATTCACTTTACTCTTGAGACTGAACATCAAAGCAGCAAAACTCAATTAGAGAAACAGTTAGGGAATGAAATATTCTGGTGAATTTAAATGCCAATGTTAAATAGACACCTTCTGCCTTCTCCACCCACGTAGTTCTGGTCCCGTATTTAAATCAGCCTGTTGAATCTGAGTTTGTTTTGAAGCCTCTGTGTCAGTCTTTTTCTGGAGAAGGAAAGGTAAATCAATTAAAATTCTTTTTGTTTCAGGTTATATTACTGAAAATCGTTCTGAACTATTAATCACGTTACTTCATTGGTCAGAGTTGTCCTTGGAACGTGGATTTTCTTCTAGTATTGATGATGTAGATTAAAAGTGAAGATTCAAATAAAGTACAAAGTCCTGTGGGCACAGCAGTGATGTATGCTGATACACTAAATGTCTATCAGTGTAATTAATTGATAGGATTAAACTCAAAAAGTTGTTTGTGTATAAATTTGAAAAATGGACATTGTTAAGAGACATAAAAGCATTTATAATTTCAACAGAAGGAACCGCTATAAAATTGTTGTGTTTAAACTCTGTTTACAGTGGCAAATGGGTGTGCAGTTCTTTTTTTATCCAAGTTGTTCCGCTTTATGTATTCTTATTTCCATTTTAAATTTTAGAGAAAGTTTAAGAAAAAATAGGTGAACAGAAATGAAGCTTCCCTTTATAGACTAACCAAAAAAAAAAAAAAAAGCAAATTCTGTTCTTAACTTCATCAACATTGTAGTATCTTATATAGGATGCAGAAAAAAACAAAGAACAGATTGGATTTTGTTTTATTTTATTTAAGATTTTTCTTTTTCAACAGATTAGGGGTCATAAGTATGTTTTGTCACGTGTATGAATCATGTAAGGCTGAAGTCAGGGCATCTGGTGTGCAGTCACCAGCCTAGGGTACGACGGGCCCAGTGGGTAGATTTTGATTCCCCCCAACCCACTCCTTCCTGCTTAGTTTCAAGTGTCTGGTGCAGCATTTTATGGCCACCTGTACCCATATTTAGCTCCTATTTGTAAGTGAGAACAGGTGGTATTTGTTTATCCATGCTGAGATGCTTCGCACATGATGGTGACCACCAGTCCATACAACTTGCTGCCAAAGACAGTATTTCATTCCTTTTTGTGGCTGAGTAGTACTCCATGGGATGTGTGTGTAAATGTGTGTGTCTGTCTGTCTGTTGGCACACACCACATTTTTTTGCAGTTTTTTTTTTTTTTTTTTGCCAGGGCTGGGTTTGAACCTACCACCTCCAGTACATGGGGCTGGCATCCTACTCCTTTGAGGCACAGGACCCGCACCACATTTTTTTATCCACTCATCAGTTGATGGGCACTTAAGTTGATTCTGTATCTTTCTGTACATACCCAGTCCCCGGATTACTGGACCAAGTGGTAGGTCCACTTTTTGTTCTTCGAGGACTCTCCATACTGTTTCCCGTAGACATTCTACTAGTTTACATTTAAGAACAGAGCATTTTAAACCATTTTTTAACCTGCAGGAAGTTGCCATGTAAACAGTAAATCACATACCTGTTTTCAGAGTTCAAAACAAAAACTTGCTCTGAAAAATGGAATCATTCACAAGGCAAATTTTAAGAGATGTGTTTTCTCCACTTTATTTTCATACTAAGAATGTTGAATGAGTGGTTTTTATCACAGTAAATTTTTTTTTAAGATTTTTACTTTATTTATTTATTTTTTTATCGCCCTTGGTAGAGTGCTGTTGCATCACACAGCTCACAGCAACCTCCAACTCCTGGGTCAGGTGATTCTCTTGCCTCAGCCTCCTGAGTAGCTGGGACTACAGGCGCCCACCACAATGCCCGGCTGTTTTTTTTGTTGTTGCAGTTTGGCCGGGGCCGGGTTTGAACCCACCACCCTCGGTATATGGGGCTGGCGCCCTACTCACTGAGCCACAGGTGTCGCCCCTCATAGTAAATTTTTGTTGGTTTGCTTTCATTTATTTTCATCACAGCAAGGAAGGCAAGCCAGCAGACAGATGCATCCCTGAAGTGTCAATATTCGTTTTATTCTGTCTAGATTAATTTCTAATTGTTAACTGTATAAGGAGAATCCTGTGAAAGTTACTTTAATTCTATAATGTGGTATTTTCAGAGATATATACGGCTATCTTATACATTTATTTAAATTCAGAATGAGAACTCAACCTCACAGTATTTTTAATTTCTTAGTTCTAAAGTTAAAGAACTGCAAAATTATTTTTGTGGATTCCCAGCAAAACACGCGGCGAGAGAAATAGGAATTTGCACCTGTTCGATTTCATCAGTGTTTTTTTTCGATACATGAAACTGGGAAAGAAAAGCTGAGCACAAAATAAATACGTGCATTTTGCATATCAGGAATGTAGAATTTTCCTTTTTGCCTTACAGGAATTTTTTCTGAGTCTTGGCCTTGTTTTTATTTCTCTAGTGTCCATTCTGGGTTCCTCTGCTGTGTTCAGTACGGGAGGTTTGTTGAGTTTTGTCATGACTTTGGCAACCACTTTTAAATCAGGGGGTTTTGTTGGGTTTGGATTCTTTTTTACATTATGTGTGCATTAGTGAATTTGGTCACCTCGGAAGACAAGCTAATAACATCTGTTTTTGTCTACCTATATATGCTGCTAATTATGTATTCAATTAGGAGATAAAGGAGTATGTCATTAAAGGGTATTCTAGGTTTATTGCTTTGGATCAAGGGCTAGAATTCGTACCTGGTGTGGGATTGAAGGGAGGAGTTACTTGTAAGTAAGGTAATTTTTATTCTGTCATTGAATAATTAATAACTTAGCCATTACATTACCGTCATTAAAAGTAGTCCTTAAAAGTAGGTCCTTGAAAATGTTGAACAGAAAATCTACCTAGTATTTCTCAAGATTCTAAAGCAAAGATGAAATCCCAAGCACAGAGAGCCACTGGACATGCTCTGCTTCTTTCTTACCTCTACCCTGCAGCTTTCTTAGAGCAGGGACTACATTGTACAGAGGATTTGAAGGTAAATTCGAAGATAATAGTCCCTTTCTTTCTCACAGTTTCTTTGAATGACTTACGAAATTACCATATTAAGTGGTTTTCTTTTCTTAGGCGGGAACTCTTCAGCAATTCAGAACAAGGAAGGAAGACCATACCCAATCACCAAAAAGGCTTACTTCTTCTTAAGCTGATGCTGTTTTTAAGCACTGTACGTGTAAGATGAGCTAATGGCTAAAGAAAGGTCCCTGTATCTTTAATGAGTAGATGGAAGTAATTTCTAATTAGTACTTTACTTGTTCACCGACCAATTGCTTGTGAACTGGGTATAAAAGCCCTTTGTATATAAACTGTAAAGGACTAGAAAAGCATAGTTTATTATGATCCCTACTGAAGTCAATTTTAAAGAACACTTTTTCCCTGTATGTATGAGTACTCACCTGCAGATAGATTTAACTTTTAGTTAATAGAGTTACCTACAAGCTGATAAAGACTAGAACCAGGATCTTCAGTGGAATAACTGGCTTTCCCTGAGAAACTCTGATTTACAGCTCGTGGGTGAAAATGTAACATCAGATAAGGGGAAAATGTCTAGTATGTTAATGGGTCTTATAGTAAGGCTATAGCTACACTTAGTTTTACTGTTGTTGCTTGAAAAGGATTGGTGTAATAATAACCATCCACCACTGGTGTTCAGAGTACTGTAGATATTGAATTAGTGGAATCTGAACCTAGTGAGGTTATTCTGGGTCTGAACTTCCTGTTTGCACCTAGCTCCAAATTACTTGCAGCTGTCAAAATAGTTTTTTTTTATTTTTGAGACAGAGTCTCACTTTATCACCCTGGGTAGAGTGCAGTGACGTCACAGCTCACAGCAACCTCCAGCTCTTGGGCTTAGGCGATTCTCTTGCCTCCGCCTCCCGACTAGCTGGGACTACAGGAACCTGCCACAACACCTGGCTATTTTTTGTTAGAGTTTGTCTGGGGCCAAGTTTGAACCCACCACCTGGGGCCAGCGCCCTTCCCACTGAGCCACAGGCGCCATCTTGTCAAAATAATTTTAATAATTTTCAGATACTTTTCAGGGAAACAAAAAGGTATTAAACCCCCCTGCCACAAAGATACTGCCCCTTCTCTTCTCATCTCCATTTATATCCCCGCCAAGTGGATCCTGTCTAGGCGGGAGTATTCTTTCCACACATCATTATTCTCTAAGATGTTAAACACTTATCCAGGTCATTCCCACGTCTGACTCCAAAACCTTGCCTGCTAAAGCAGAGTAGAGGACGGAGACTGTTAGAGCAGGAAGAGGCCTTCAAAACCAGTATATAAACTCGTTTATTTTACTGATGATGAAACATAGGGCATCAAATACTTTTCAGATTAAACATTAAACCCAATCTCCAGGCTTCTAGCCTTTGACCTGTTCCACTGTGACAAGTTGCCTGCAGAGACCTGTGGGTGGACGTGTGCCGAGCTCTGTTACCCCAGAGGGACGCTTGCCAGCAGGATTCTCACCTATGCGTCCAGGCTGCCCACCAGATACACTTGGTTATTTCCTGGTGTGAAGAAGGGTTACTCCAGGAAGGGCGAAAACTCCCGTAAGACAGAGAGGACTGGGCCAGCGCTCGTTAGCCCATTTACAATGATGGCGACAGGTGTATTTGGGCTGCGTCTGTTACTAGCAGGCATTCAGTGTCAGGAAAGGATGATATATTTGCATTTTTCACAGTTATAGAAAAGGAGAATTCCACAGTGGGACCCCTTAAGTACAGAGTCTCAGTTATACCCAGTAGCTTCCACATTATTGAAGATCATAGGTGGCAGGTAACAGAAATGGTCTTCTTTGGTCAAGAGCCATTTAAAAAAAAAAAAAATTAGAGCCTTCCCTAACATCTGCTAAACGGAACTTCTTCTCTTATTTTGGTTTAAGTTATTGAGAGTATTCAAAACCAATTTGGAATGAATGATGTATCGCCGATGCCACTGTCTCCTTTACTGTAAAAAAGCATATTTAGAGTTATAAATTTCAGCATTGGAAGGGCCTTGGCCACTTAATTCATTGACTTCTTCTTCTCTCATTTTTTTTTTTTTTGCTGAGGACATAGGGAGGTGATGTTTTTTCTTTGTGAGCTAGAACTGGTCAGCGTCACCAGCTAGGAGCTCAGCAATCTCAGGCCAGTGTTATGCCCCCAACCTGCTTCAGAGTTCTCATTAAATTATCTGTTGGTACCATCAGTTTCTGTCTGTGTCTCTGTCCCTATTTTTTAACTCTTCCCTGCCCCCCCCCCCAGGGTAGTAATATACCTCAGTCCTGTTTAATTATTTTCAGTGGCTCCAATCTGAGTTCTAACTATAGAACGGAATCGAAAAGAAAAATCAGAAGTCTACTTAGAATGCTGATGTATATCATCAAGTATTTTTTATTTCTTCCTTTTAGCATCTAGTCATGGAACTGCCCTGAGGTCTGGACTGTTGATTGATCACAGTGGCTGTTTAAGAAGAGCCTCAGGTGCTTGGATGAGCAATGTATATATAGTGTCCACCTTTCCCTGTGGGAACTTTAGAGGTTGTCAGTGGTGTAAGTTAGGTGTGTCAAATTTAAAGCTTCTTATAACTTTTAAAAATTTATCTTGATGTGCAACCATGAACACTTTTTTCATGTCACGTTTATGAAATAATTGATAGGGAGAGTACACTGTTCATCTCATGTGTACACCCTGGATTCAGTCATTTGTATAATTCAGCTAATTGACAGACATTCGGTGGGAACCCGTATTGATGCAGTTTGCACAGATGGTAAAGAGGCCAACTTTCTCGTCAGTTATCCCGCCGTGCTGTGGCAGTGACAGATCTGTGCATAGTTTATAAGAGGCTGTGGCTAGAGATAGGCCACGGGAAGAGGAGAGGACGAGGGACATCCAAACTGCTGGTCGGCCTCTGCGGCCATGGTGAGGGCCGTGCTGACCGCACCTTTGCTGCCTCAGACGATTTTCTTTGCATGATGCAGGCCAGTGTCATGCAGGTATCATAAGGTCTCCTCACCAGAAGAAGCTTCCACAAACCCCCCAGAAGTCACAATGTCAGCAGGAGTCTCCTGTGATCCCCCTAAACCTCACACTGCCTGATAAATGCTATGTCTTAAAGGAAGACCTTTGAGGGGCCCACCCAGTGATCTCAGCCCCCTTAAGGGCTTTCCCATGCTGGGCAAGGATAAGTGATTAAAATATGCCCCACCCACATCAGGAAGTCCCAGTATGTCTGCACAGAAGACATTCACTCAGTGTCATGTGTGTTCTTAACATCAAGAAAATAATTCATTTTTCTGTAGCAAATAGGAGGAAAGCATTGTACAGGAGGCACATGGGAAACCTCTGCATAACTTCCTTTCTGTTTTGCTCTGAACTTAAAAGAAAATGAAGTCTTAAAAAATTATACTTACACTCTTATCCCAAAGCAGAGCTTAGAGTGTCCAAAAAGTGAAAAGAGAAGGCAGGATGTCCCTGAGAATTCCAGTCCAACTGGAGAGGCCGGTTTCAGGCATCTGGAGTGACTGTCTCCCTCTACCCCACGCTGGCTTTGTCCCCACTGTCTCTAAATGACATCTTTTTAAGTTTCTGCAGTGCTAAATGTAAGTCGTTAAGCAGTTTGGCTGTGGAGGAAACTAAAATGCCAGGAAGACTCAGGGCCGTGGAGAGCAGGCAGGCCTGTATTTCAGAGGGTCCTCGGGGCAGGCCCCAGACGTGGAATTGGGGGTGCAAGTGGACCTTCCCTCCAGCTGCCTGGGTGTGTCCTGGTTACTGTTCACGCTTCTCCGTGCTGTCTTCACATTCCTGTTAACAATGTCCAGAGCGGCACATGTGATGTTGCAACGCGCCCCCCCCCCCCCCGGCATCTGACCACATTTCCCTCAGCAGCTGAGCCAGATAGGTCAGCGCCATCCTCGACTCATTATTTTCCCTCCTCCGATCCTTTCTTTCCGTCCTCCATCCCTTTCCTACTGTACTTCACGTCAGCGGCCGGGCATTTCCCTTCTGCTTCCTGAATGTCTTTTGCATCTGCAAATCCTCACCCTGGGTGATAACACGTAGACTTCAATGTAAGACGAGGTTCTTTCTCCCTGCAAAATTACCCCTCGGGAAAGAGGTGGTTTCCAACTGGACCCTGTGCAAAACACCTGCTGTCCCTGGGTGCTGTCCCGGCTGCTGTCCTGGCTGCTCTGTTTCAGACAGCAGAGCATTTGTGAGGAAGACACGGTGGCCCCAAGTGACCTTGTTTGATGTGGTTAGATATTTTGGACGGCATCTGACAAAATCTCTCTCTCTTTCTTTTTTTTTTTTTGAAGGCTGTAAGTGATGCTTAAAACAGTGTAGGTATTTCAGCAATGTGTCCTTACAATTGCAAATATAAAATGTCTTTATAAACAAGCCTTTTCACATGAAATAAAGTACAAGAATAAAAAATAATAAATCTGAATAAACATATTCAGAAATTAGAGATATAGAAAGCACGTATATTTACCTCTTGGGTAAATGGAGACCACGACCATCCTCATGTTCACTACATCATACCGATGGCTTAGGGCGGGCTGCCCAGGGATGGCATGTCCATCCTGCAAAGTGGGTTTGCTTACAACTGTCAAGAGGCTAAAAAGGCTGACTGGAGTCATGTGAAGAGTTTGAATCAAATTGTTTTGGGGAAGGGGAAGTGTGCTTGCAGAAAATGACATCTAAATGTGTTTTATAGTTTACTATTAATTTTATTTGTGTAGCTAAAGATAACAAATACCATGTTATTGCATAAACAGGTAGCTGCTCCATACGATTTCAAATTTTTGGCAAAACTAAATTTGAGTTATACATTCACAAAAGTATATGAATTATAAATAGATCAATAAACTTATATGAAACACTGAAGGCCAAGAATCAGAGTGTTTCTCGCACCCAGTGATGCCCCCTCTTTCTCTCTTCCAGCCAGTACCTGGCCACTCCACATGCTCAGTGTAAACCGTGCCCTGTCCCCGTCACCAGAGAAAAGGCAGTCGCACTCTGTCACCCTGGGTAGAGTGCTGTGACATCATAGCTCACAGCAACCTCAAACTCGTGGGCTCCAATGATCCTCCTGTCTCAGCCTCCCAAGTAGCTGGGACTTCAGATGCCCTCCACCACACCCAGGTAGTTTTTCTTATGTTAATGGAAATGGTTTTGAACTCCTAAGCCCAAGTGGTACACCTGTCTCAGCCTCCCAGAGTGCTGGGATTACAAGAGTGAGCCATTATGCTCACCCTGTTTTGAATTTTTATGAATAGAATCAGTAAGTATGTACTAGTTTGCTGTCTGGGGTCTTTCCTTAACATTATGTTTGTGGAACTCATCTGTGAGTACTAATTACCTCCTAGTCTACTGTTGATTATGTTCACTCTGTGTCATCCCCACCCGTCTGCCAGAACATAAGCTTCCCAAAGGCATATATATATATAAAAAAAACCATTTAACTCACAAAAATAGTCTCAAATACTAGAATAATGCCTGATGTATAGTAGATGCTTCATAAATACATGCTCAGTTTATTTGGATGAACTATTCTGGATGTGAAGGAGACCCCACTGACCATCTGTGTCCACGAGTCAGATTGTGGTGAAGCCTTTTCCAGCATGGGCTGCACATTCTCCCACTTTGACATGAAACCTGGAATTGGGAGTTTGGACGGAGGTGGCTGCCCGTGATTCATTGGTTTGGAAGGACAATCCAAGTGGCAGGCAGGCTCGTCCTGACCTGGGTGAGGGTGTGCTCCACAAAACAATTAGAAACTTTAGGGGTTGATATTTGAGTGCTGGATTCCAGCCTGCTCCCCGTTTTCTAGCATTACTAGAAGTGTCTGCAGAGGCAAATTCTCATGAAAAAAATCAATTTACGAAAACTAGAGGTCCTTTATCTTTGGTTCACGCATATCAATTTTGAAAAATATATGCATACACATATATTTCCATTATAAGTAAATCAACATGCCTTTTTATGTATAGTCAGCATACCTTGTATGTATTTTCAGCCCATCTTAATGGCTTTCCTACATGTTCTTACATCAATTTTGCAGGGCCAGGGACAGTCTTTTCTCCTCCGCTCCTCCTCTCTTTTTTTCTCTCGTGCATTATTTCCTGAGATGCTATGGTGCTATACAGATGAACTCTATGTGCTAGATAAGAAAAATATTACTGTAGAGTCCCTATTTATATACATCCAATTTTAGAATGACTTTTGCTTCTCCTGTGAGTCCTTAAGTTTCCAATATACAGAGCATGCCCCCAAAAGCATGCATATTTAAAGAAAGGAAAAAGATTGTCATAATGTATACCAATAATGAAAGATGAACCCAAGTCTCCTTGAGCACCTTATAAAACCGCAGAAGTCAAGTGTGACTTGAATATTAGAAATTCAATAGTTTTCACCTAAGATGAGTGTGTATTTTCTGGCGCTGTGCATGTGCATGGACACCTATCTGTGTCTTTGAGAATGTGATGTTTGCTGGAAGTGTGCAGCATTTTCAAGGGACAGGAGAATGTTTTCTCTCTCAGCTCTCAAAGGGATTCTGTTTAAAAATCTGCCAGCTCCCCAGTGGATCGCCTGGTCCCAGCCTGCCTAGCCACTGGCGATCTCTAATTGTCTTCTGTTTTTCCTGTGTTAGCCTCTTCGCACAGCCTGAATTGATTGTAAACTTTTTCATAAGAGTAAGTTCTGCACTCTGGTGTTTCCGAGATGCCTAGAGCACCGCTGGGCTGTGATGTAGTAGCTCTGAGATCCTAGGAGAAAGCTCCTTTCCAGGAATGAACAGATCCTTCTAATGACGGGAAGGCTTGTGAGTAGCTCACCACCTGAAGGAATGCCAGAAAGCAGAGTAGTGTGCAGAGATACATCTAAGGTCAGGCAACGCAGTCCTTGTCTGCAAAAGCCAAATTTCAGTTAGCGCCGTGAAGAAAAGCCGGGTCTGAGTCTGATCCAGAGGAAGAGCAGCTGGGCCGCAGTCCAGCCACAGTTAATCCTTCACTTACACGACAAACTGTGAATTAGCAAACTTAGAAACAGACAGGTGCGTGAACTATTACGGGAACTTTATTGTACAGAAAAAGAAAATCAGTGCAGTTGGCATGTGGGGAAACCTAACCGGACTGTCCTTTTTCTCTCAGGGTTCTGGAGGCAGCCCAGTTTCAGGGCTGTGGTTTAACTAGCGCTGATGTTTCGAGCCTACACACCAACAGATCAGTGTGTATCTAATCTCTGTTCTGTATCTGTCTGTTCTCTGAGATGTGTGGGGACTCTTGAGTCAACAGCGTTGGAAATTCACTTGAGCTGAGGTGCAGAGGGTGGCAGGTGGAGGAAGAGGAGAATGACGTGTCTCCCCAGCCTGGCTCCCCTGGACCAGTGCTGTTGAAAACCAGTGGACGTTAGGGACCGAGGGCCTGGGGTCCACGTGAGGACAAGGAGTCAGCCCGTCCTCGCCTTCCGGGCACAGGTTGTTCCTCCCCACACTCACTCATTCTCACCCACCCCTAGGACGGCCTGCTGTTGGGTGTGCCAGGGTCAAGAGTGCAAGAAAGTCAATCAGAAATTCATACCCTAATTGAGCTTCTATTAGAGGAGGATAGACAGGCAGTAAATAAATAAAAAATACAGTGGAGCTGCTAAGCACTGAAGAGAAAACAAAAGTCAGAAGGAGGGGAGTGTTGAGGGTGGCCGTGGTTGCAGGTTTAGGCAGGTGGTCCTGGGTGAGAGGGCATCGTTGTTAGTGAAGATCTGGAAGAAGTGAGGATGCTTGTGACCCAGATTCCTGCAGGGGAACAGTGGGGACCTGGGCAAGGAGGAGGCCGTGCCAGGTTCTGATACCAAAGCAGACCCGGCGTGTTTCGTAAGGAAGCCGCCAGCCCAGGCGAGATGAACAGAGGGGCAAGGCCTACTGAGGCTCTGGAGGTCACTCCAAGGGGACAAGGTGACAGGAAGCTATGGGGAGGGTTTGCCCCAGTCCTGGGGCTTGAATATGTAGAGAAAGGTGAACTGATAACTAAATTCTCCCATAACGGTGAAGCAAGTGGGAAGGGTTGAATCCTACTGAAGACATGAAACTGGAATTGAGTGAAAAGTAAAAGCTGAACTTGATGAAGTCAAGTTGTGAAGGTGGCTCAGACCTCGGAGGGAACATTGTCCAGCGAGATGGGCAGAGGCAGCAGAGGCCGAGCCCTGTGCCCACCGAAGGCCGCGTCCCAGGGATGCCCTCCCGTGCTCACGGTTGCACTGGGAGCCTCCACAGCAGCACTCGGCCGCCTTCCCTGCTCCTTCCCTGTTTGCTGTGGGCTGCTGTCTAAGTGGATCTCCTGCCTTCTTCCTCAGACTTCTTAGGAGGTAAAATTATTGAAGAGGGAAGGAAAAATGTACTGATGATGGTGTTGCCTTCCTGTTCAGTTACCCGCTGACCTCCACCTCCCTTCTGCTGATGGAACAAACACTGTCATAAAATTGTATTAAATATGTATGATTTTAGGCCTAAAATATCCTCAAAGGCATTGTCTTCTGCGAACCCTATTGATTTTATTTTTTGTCATCTCTCTTGCTATCTTCCTTAAAAATCTTCATCCACAGCGATTAAAAGCATAGATCTGTCAATTTCAAATTCTCATCACATATCAAGTGATAGAAGTATTTCTACATGTTAATAGTTTCACCAGTTGAATTCTGTGACTTTCATACTAACCCTTTCTGTGTGTTTTTTAAGGATGAAACATTATAGGCAGAACCCAAAGCAACATGTCACGGGCTTTTCTTCTACCAAAGAAACGTTGCCTCCTTCGGCCTATGGTGCTGAAACACTTCTGGTGTTTTCTGCCCGATTTTAGAGTGTTGTTTTTGATTCTGGATTGGAGCCGTTTGCCCTGAAGTAACACAGGTATGCATTTTGCCTGTAGTTACGTTTTTTGGTGACTTGCAGATGGAACTTAGAATTAAAATGGAAGATTGCTGTAGGAAGCTGGTATGTTAGGAAACCCCCAAGCATTTTTTAAGGGAAAATAGATCCTCTTTTCCTTTCACGATTGGATGGAAAATATTAAACGCCTTTTGAGGAAGCATCAGAGGATGTGAGCGGCATGGATGTTGATCTTCTTCTCCTGAGTTCTCGTGATTCAAATCTTATCTCTGTTGGAGCATTGTTCCGTGTTTACGATCTTGAGTGCTGGGACAGAACCATTATTTTTCTATTTATTTTTCCTTAAACTTGTTTGATGCCGTGAAGATATTCATTCTGTACCTTTTTGTTGCAGAGATTCTAGTTCATCTCAACTGATGTCCTTGACTTGAGAGTATAAATAGACAAATAGAGACAGGTGACAAGGACTGATTAGCAGCCTCCCCTAAGGGAAGCCGTAATGTATAGAGATCAATCACTAGCTCCGGAGCTCAGAGAATGCCGGATGGTGGAAATAAGGGGAGTGTGTGTGTGGGCGTGCGTTTCACGGGGAGATTTTCTAGAAGAACTACAAGGACGCAAAGATTCTATCTAGGCTGTTCTCCTATCCTTCAATTTTTATTTCTTTTCAAAAAAATGCTGTGGGTTTTAATAAGCTGTGGAACGATTATTTGCTTTCTCTTCCAAGGAGGATTTTTGAAGTAAAAGAAACCTGAGATCAGCATTATGGCCTTTCGAAGTCGACGTGTGTGTACGCGTCTGTGTGCTTGTGTCTGTACGTATATAACTTTGTTATTATTAGACTTTAATCATAGGATGGGAAGAACTCATGAGAGGTCACCAGATTCCTTCTCTGACACTTTTAAGCCATCACAGACAGGTAGAAAACTATTTCAGCATTTTAGTTGCGTTTCTTGTTGGACCAGGCAGTATGTTACCTCATTCAGCTCTGCCGTTCACCAGGGAGACGGGCAGATTAACACGTCCCGTGCTGCCCGAGGGCGCTGAGGTTCAGGAAGTTCAGCAACTCACCGTGTGGGGGAAGGAGTGGGGTCTGGGCCTGGGGGGTGGGGGGCTCAGCTTTCAGCTGTCACGTGGCCATTCACCTCTCTTTCTTGGTTTCTCCCCTTTTTCCTGGAACTCTCAGTTCCAGGGGCTACTTGTCAGCCTCATTTCCCTTCACCTAGTGTGGCTTCTTCACCCTGGAAACAGCTCCCTTCCCAGTCTTCTCCTTCCCTTCCCTGAGCCTGATGGAGAGCAGCACTTCCCCGCCTGCCCACCTTCCGTCTCCCCAGACCCCTGGGCTGCTCCCCAGCTCCAGGCCAGGTCCCGAGTTGTCAGGTCAGGACCGGGGGCTGCTGCTGGCCGGTTCTGCGTGAGGCGGTATTAACAGAACGCTTACCTCATGGTTTCCACCTGCATCCTCTGCTCCTGCTTGCCCCGTTTTTTCTTTTTCTACTCTATTTGCAAACACACATTCCTCTTGCCTTGGAGTTTGCTCTTGCTCGTGTCTTAGATTTCCCAAGATGTTTGAATTTTGACCATAACTTACAAACCTGTTGGCCTTTGTGTGGACGTTTGATAGGATTTATTCAGGTTATTTATGAAAGTTTATGACAGTGTATGTTAGGGTCTCCAGGATCTTGAGACACACTGCCATTAATTGGTTAAATATGTGAATTCCCACTGAACGTGAACCTGTCAAAGCCAGCTGTGTGATTCAGTTGCTGAGTGGGCACTGGAGACCAGCTTCGGCCCTTTGTCTCCCTGAGTCCCAGAGAAGAGAAAGAAGGGAGGACCTTTGCCAGCTTCCCGTCCCTCTCACCGTATCTCTGCACTCTCTGTGGCTTGTAGAGCCTCCCTGCCCCCTCTCCCCGCAGAGCTGTGGTATCATCACAGTTCACAGCAACCTCAACTCTTGGGCTATAACAGTTCTCCTGCCTCAGCCTCCCAAGTAGCTGGGACTACAAGAGCATACTACCACACCCGGTTAGGGTCTCACTCTTGCTCAGGCTGGTCTTGAACTCCTGAGCTCAAGTGATCTACCTGTCTTGGCCTCCCAGATGGCTGGGATTACGGGCGTGAGTCAGCACACCTGGCTGGCCCTCCACTTGTTTAATGAAGATGAAATCACACGGCTGAGTCTCTGCTTCCTTTCTGAGCCAAAGGTCATTGTCACCCTGGTACCATATACCTCTGAGTTTACAGTGATTCTTCCTGTATGTCATTAAGTAAAAAAGAATTTCCCAGAGTTGTAATTTGTAAATTAGTTTTTCCCCTCTACCGTTGACCTTCCACAATCACATTTAATATTTAAGTCTCTGACGTGCACAGAGTGGGTGGTGAGCAGTCGCCCTCATAGATGGGGTTTTTTTTTGTTCTTGTTATTGTGGGTGTTGCCAGACTGTGATTGTTCCCTAATGGCCCTGACGTCCCTCCAGGAGCCGCCCAGGCTGGGGACTGGCTGCTGCAGCTCCGGCTCACCACAGCGGGAGCGGCACTTTGCCTGTTCCTTTTGTTAAAATGACGTGTGCTTGCTGAAATCCAGCCTGTAATCTTCTTGATGAGTGCACCCAGACTCCCTTTAACTGGTGTTTATGTCCCTGTGACCTTCTGCCCTGCCCATGGGAACTTGGGCCTGTGGATTGGAGTTGGCAGAGAGTTCTCTCTTCCTGCTGGGAAGTGCCCTATCCCCATAGCTTCCTGCTTCTGTGGTTCCAGGGTCCCATGTAACACTTCTAGCCCTGTCATCTCCCCCACCTCACCAACCTTCCCGACACTGCGTGTGCACCGTCCCAGGCGTGGCTCGGTAGGACCAACCTTCCTGACACTGCGTGTGCACAGTCCTGGGCGTGGCTCGGTGGGTTCTGCGCTGAGTCTTCATGCTTCTCCCCCTCATTCCAAACATCATCCAAGGTGGTCCTGCAAGTACCAGTCCAAGTAATCCAGCACTCCCTGGTCTCAGGATGCTTCTAGACGTTGTCTGAGGGACTCCTGTGTCATATACATAGCTGTTTGCAAAAGTCATTTCTCCACAGTCAGTGTGCCCACCTGGCTTTGGGGATCACAGCTACCTTTGGTCCAGTTCTACACTCCTGTCAATTTACGTAGTTAAGGAGGCAAGAAATGTGGTGTTGTGTGGAATTCCTCTGTAATAACAGTGCAGGGTAGATGGCTCATCAGATGAGTAGAAAAGAAGCCCGTGGAGGCAGGAACTGGCAAGGATTATTACAACTGCTGGCCGAGGGGGAGGGGCAAGATGAGCCTGGGGTAGATGACACACACCAGCTTGTGTTGGTCACAGGTGTCCTATGTTGCAGATAGCTAGGAATAGAGGCAGGTTTGCTATAGCAGTGGCAGTAGGTGGAGCTCTGGGACGGGTGGTAAGATGGGGGTGCAGAGGGCAGGAAGGTGCAGGGCCCAGGAGATGATGGCGATGGCCGGGCTGGAAGCATGAGAGCAGCAGTTGACAACTCAGCTATAACAACAGAGAGCGTACAGGAGAAGCAGGGACTCCTTGCAGCAGCCAGGGGTTTCGCAGGGACAGGGAGGGGGAGCTGTTGGGACCATACGGACTTTGGCAGGGGCTGGTTGTGCTGGGGCCACGCCATGCATGGTATTGGGTCAGCCCGCGACTGATGATGCAGTTGTATGTGGTCACGGGGAGCTTGGCACCTGTGAAGAACACAGCTGCAGCTTGGCTTGGCTTGTCCAGGAATGGGGTCAGACACACACACAGCCAAGTGCTGAATGCACGGGATTCAGCGGGGACATCAAACCTAACTCATTCTCTCCCTCAGTGGATGTTCAGACCACTCTGAGGGACAGAGTTTTCTGTTCCTGGATAAAATTTAAGACAAACTTCGTTGTTTCTCTGTTTTATCTGATTTAAAAAAAAAAAAAAAGTAAGCACATAGCTGTAGTTCAGGGATTGTCTTGTCTAGTCCACTGTAAGGACATGCATTTTATTCAGTTCAAGGTGAGGGTCCCCCCTCCCAGCCCCTGCTTGCTGCAGATGGGGGGCCTGCAGTGGCAGAGGGAATCATGCCCGGCCCTTCATCCTGCCCCCCAGTGCACCTGCTCTTCCTCCCTGCCCCCTGGTACACCTGTTCTTCCTCCCTGCCCCTCCCAGCGCACCTGCTCTTCCTCTCTGCCCCCCGGCGCACCTGCTTTTCCTCCCTCCCCCCCCACGTACCTGCTCTTCCTCCCTCCCTCCCCCACGTACCTGCTCTTCTTCCGTGCCCCCCAGTGCACCTGTTCTTCCTCCCTGCTCATCTGGCTTCT
>CAUYQV010029810.1:0-45353 GCA_963574575.1 Galagoides demidoff | reverse complement strand
AAACACATGAAAAATTGCTAATAATCCCTAATTATCAAAGAAATGCAAATAAAACCCCCTTTGAGATATCACCCAACCCCAGTGAGAATGGCCCATATCACCAAGTCTCAAAGCAGTAGATGCTGGTGTGGGTGCAAAGAGCTATTGTTCTGCAAACTAATATAACCTTTACAGAAAGAATGATGGTGATTCCTCAAAGAAGTAAAATCAGACCTTTCATTTGATCCAGAAATTGCATTATTAGGCATCTACCCAAATATTTATTACAGCTCAATTCATAACGGCAAAGATATAGAAATAATGCAAGTGCCCTTCAGCCCATGAACAGACCAACAAACTGTGCTATATGTACACCATGGAATATTATGCAGCCATAAGAAGATGGAGATTCTATATGTTTTGTAACAACCTGGAAGGATTGGAGATACTAAGTAAAGTATCACAAGAATGGAAAAACAAGCATGATAGTAGTACTCCATATTAAGTTTAAATGAGTAGATTAACAACTATAGGCCCACATGATAGAAAAACTCAATTAAATTCAAGAAGCAGAGAGGAGGAGAGGGGAGTTCAGTAAGTTGTCACCCAATGGGCACAATGCATGGGTATAAGACCCACTTCCTGGGTGAAAGACCCAGCTACATCTCAGACTTTACCTAATAAAAGCCAAAGAAGAGAATTAAAGCAAACCTTTTCTTTCTCGTGGTTGAATCTGAAGGTCAGTTTTAGTGACACTTTCTGTTTCAGGTCTTTCCCTGTTGGTGGGTAAGGCTGAGGTTCAGAACACACAGTTCCTCCATCATCCCCACACCATGCTGCCTACAACTCTTGCAACAGGGCTTCTTTGCATTTTATCTTACTGGGTGGAAACTTGTAGTGATATATACTAATGCAAGCAATGGAGCCTAATCATATGTGCCCTCATATTAATTTGAAATTTTAAAAAAAAGAATATTAGAATTTTGTGAGGGAAGCAGATATATAAGCCAATAATGTGTCACTGTTACAACTTAAACCTGGGATCCTTCTAAAGTAAGATGCAGGCATGTCTACAGAACTTCAGGGTCATACTGTCAGTGTGCTACTCTTTTGAGAAAAACTCCTGCTGAAGTTTGAATTGAAAACAATGGATCAACCTCTGATGAAAAGGGCAATTTGATACGTAGGGTTGTGTTTGTCAGAGTGTAAGTGATCCCAGAGATACATGGGAGAGTCCAACAGCAAGATGATTTAATCTATAAACTAACAAGAAACATGTGCTGATCATGTCATATGTACCAGGCCCTCTGCTACCTAACGGGGAGGTTCTGAGGGGAAAAACTGACAAAGTCTCTACTAATGATTGTGATCCTAAGATCAACAGGAAATCTCTGGCATGTTTCAAACAGGTCCTCAAGAAATAAGTGAAAGAAATATTTTTCAGTAAACTTTGTTAAAGCCTGAGAGCACAAGACATCAACTGCAGTTCTGATGACAATGGTGACAATTGTCATCATAATGTGACTGAGACATTAGAGCTGGGCCATGGTGGCAGTATCAACGTTGCCTCTATGGCCCTCCAAATTGGACTCTTGGCACTTGTGTATACAATATCCTTGACCTGTGGCATTATAATCTTTATTTTTGTGATATTTGGGATGGAAAAATGAATTCTCAGCAGCAGAAGTGACATAAATTTATCTGAACAGGAACACAGGGTAACTTTTGGGGCACTGGGCACACAGCTTCCTTTTTAAAAAATGATACAATTATAAAAAAAAAAAAATCTCTTCACAGGTGCCAAAGAGAAAACAGCAGTTCCTCTTTAGGTTTAAGTGGAGGACTGATTCTTAATGTACACAGAGGACATCCCTCATCATGTCCCAGCACTGGGAATTCTCTTAGGACAAAATTAACACCATCTGGTTCTGATAAAGTAGATGGAGTGAGTGGGTACGGCTAGAGAATTCCCACTTCTTCAGTGATAAGGGAACCAACAGCTCATACCATTGTTTGTTTTCTTTAGTCAAGTTTTTTTTTTTTCTTCACGGTACCAAACTGGAATTTACCATATTGGAGAAAGGGGAGGAAAAGTGTTTAAGTTAGTCTGCTTCTAAGATTGGAAATGGCGCTGGTAGCTAGGAGGGAAATTCTGAAATCTCTTGATGTATTGGGAGGAAAGAAGTTAGTTAACTTGGTTGCAGAAGGTGCCTTAAGTATGACAGTCATGGCCTTCTAAATGGCAAAATCCAGCTCCTGAGACATAGTTGTAGCCAGATGTTTATAAGACCACAGTAAAGAGCTAGGACATGCATCCACCCCTATATACACATCATAGACACTTATCCCAAGGTCAATGACTTGACAAGTTAGTCTGCCGATAATGCAGCAACTAAGGTTGGAAAAAGGAATGCTCAAAAGACAATTCTGTCCCAGGCATCCCTGGGATAACAGTAACATTAAATAAAAGCTCAGTTACTTCAGTGAATTCACAATTTCAATCAGCAAAAGATTCAAGTTTTCTTTCCCAAAGACAGACAACAATCAAGTGTCAAATATTACAGGTGATTAATCCAAAAACAGGCGATATAGCATCATGAAGACAAACCTCAGCCCTAGAATTAGAGATCCCAGTACCAAATTCTTGCTTGCTACAAAGTTACTAGGATAGACATTAAACGATTTCTAATGGGTACCAGTCCGGCCCCAGGAACACTGTCCTCCTAAAGGCACAGGGAGAGTAAATGCATTCTTGACTTCAGCATAGTGTATAGCTTGTTATGGGGTAAAAGCAACCCAAGTAGTAATTTGCGAACTGAACCTATTATTCAGTGCGATTCAGTTGCTATGGTTAGATCCACCCCAGCCTTCAATTTGTATGTTTCATTCACAAGGAGATAGCCTGATTGTATTTTTCAGTTCTAAACTACCATGGGTTTTTCTATTGCCAAGTAAAAATTTTTACAATGCCATGGCCCTCAGTCATTTCCCACTAAAATACAGAGCACACATTCTTCAATCAAGTTGCAATAGATGTATCATACTCTAGCACTTTCTTTAAAACTGGGCCTAGAATATGATCTTTTATTAACCATTATTAAAATTTAATATAGCAATTTGAAAATTACTTAATGAAAGTTGGGGGATGGGTCAATTACTCTTGAGAATTTCTTCTCCAAATTAGCTTGACTTGTGAGAAATCAATCAAATATTTTGACAGTTTCAATGTGTGTCTAAAATGACCATAACAATATAAAAGTAGCTAATTTATTTAATGGCAACTGTCATATGTTTTCTTACCAATATTAAAAATACATAAAGACAGTAAGACACGAAGATCTTGGTTCTAGTACTAATTCTGCTATTAACCAGCTATGAAAATTTTAGCAACTTATTTAGCCTGGGTGACTTTCTCCTGTAAAATAGAATTGTTAAATTAGAAAAAAGTCCTTCAAAGTGAACAACCACTATTTTTGATTCTATTAAGCAGTGAGTCTTGAAGGGTCTCAAATACTCTTCCCATTCTGGCATTTTTTTTAAACTTGTCTAAATCAGCCCAATCAAATCAATTGGGTTTATGTACTTTAGGACTGAGTGGTATTAACTATACCTAATGCTATTAAGGATAATTATTTTGGGGAACCTACTTTATAGCTCTCTAACATATAGCTCACCATTACTAGAGCCAATATAAATATAGGTAATATTCTTCTTAGTAAAATATCTCAGGAATGGAAAAAATATATATCCAATGTACTCAGTACTACTGTGAAACCAGTTTATAATCACTCACACATGCATGTGAAAAATGAAACACAACTATAGCTTAAGGATGAAGGAGGGAAGGGAAGAGAGAGGGGCAGGATGATAAAGGGAGGACTGGTACGGGGACCACACCTATGGAGCATATTGCAAGTACAAGTTGGATTTATTAGGTGTAGAGCGTTGATGTCTTAATCCTGTAATTGGGTAAAAATGGTGAAGGCTATGTTGCTTAGTAGTATGTGAGCATTCCAATTTGTACAAATAATCAACACATTGAATCCCATAATGGCATAAATGTATTTATGATCTATGTATGAATGACTTAATAAAAAAAAAAAACAAATATAGGTTATGAAACACAATGATAACTCTGTGTGTATATCACTGAGATGGGCCAAAATAAATTTAACCTTAAATACAGGAAAATACAATAGAAGACATTTTGTTTGTAGCAAAGGGACCCTGATATATATGATATGCTGCTGATATCACAGCAATGCAGATTATATATATATGTGTGTGTGTGTGTGTGTGTGCAGGTTTCCTGATAAACTGCATGTGGCAGCTCATGTGTATATATATATATACAAATAATATATATATAATATAAAATACAGTGTGGCCATCAAGTTCACGTGCAATTTTAAAAAGTTACTTTATGACCACCCTGTGTGTGCATAATCTGAATAGATCCAAGGAATCTAAAAATATGCAAGACTCCTCTCTGAAGATGCCTTTCAAAGAGACAGTCTTCAAGTACTTGGTGACAAACTTGGATGCCTGCTAACAAGACGTTTAAATATTTGTTTCCCTCCCCTCTTCCTATCTATCCCCATCTCCTTGGAACTCTCTGGAACTCTCTAAGCCCCTTTTTTAAGGGATGGTGCTTTGATGAATTACAAGAGCTGGGATCAGACTGAAATACAATGAGTAAAGTGGCATGGCCATAGCTCAACACAGCCTCAAACTTGTAAACTCAAGGGATCCTCCTGTCTCAGCCTCTTGAGTAGCTGGGTCTTCAGGCATGAGCCACCACATGCAGTTTATCAGCAAACCTGCACAAATGGACAATTCTTAGATTCTTGGTACCCGTAAGTGTATTTTCTGAAAGCTGAGAAATGTTGGTATCACCATGAGATTAAACAAATTGAGAAAAGCAGAATATCTTTGAGGAGAAATGACACTTCCATGATATGGTAATTCCATGAGATGACATGGAACTGTATCCATCCCTCCTCCTGCAGTCATTCTCATGAGATTGGGTGATGCATAAATTAATGTGCTAATGGGTGTAAACTAGAAAATAAAATAAAAAGTTTAAAATAACCTAAATGTCGTGGCGGGTTCGAATCCTTAGCCCAGGCCCGCCAAACAACGATGATGGCTGCAACCAAAAAATGGCCAGGCGTTGTGGCGGGCGCCTACGGTCCCAGCTACTTGGGAGGCTGAGACAGGAGACTCACTTGAGCCCAGGAGTTGGAGGTTGCTATGAGCTGTGATGCCATGGCACTCTACCCAGGGAGATAGCTTGAGGCTCTGTCTCCAAAAATAAAATAAAATAAAATAAAATAAATGTCATCCATTAATTGGGAAATAGTTTAAAAAAAAATAGTACAGCCAGTCAAAGAAGTATAAAGCTGACATTAGAAACAATAAATTAAGTATACAAATAGTGATAAGGAAATAGACTCAACACTTACTATTAAATAAAAGAAAATAAGGAGATTATAGAACAGTGTATGTAAAATAATCCAATTTGTCTTATCAAAGAAGAGAAGCAGAATATTTCTGTAAAATGAAAACGTAAGACATTTTTAAGAAGGGTCATATCTGGGAGGGATCTTGCAAGCTCAGGGCTATGTTAAAAGGGACTATTATTTTTCATCTAATGCACTTCTGTGCAGTTGATGTTTTACCATAAGCACAAATTACTTTCCTAATTAAATCAAAGTTATAAAACTCAGCATGGATCATTTGTTGTGGCCAGGAAATGCTGAAATGATTTTATGATGCCAGTAACATTTTTACTGTGAAACCTTTCAGATATAAGCATAAGCAGAACAATGTTAGAACCGTGAGTGTTTTCATTTGACTTTAAGAAATCTTATGTTTTTGTATTCATTTAAATAAAAATCATTAGTAATATAGCTAAAGATTCCTGAGTTCCCTCCCTTATTCCCTTAACCACATCTATCTACCAGATGTTACCAAGAATCTGAACGTAATGCTTATCACTTTATATTATTATTCTATATACAGATACTTGAAATAGCATATGGTGATGCCTTACTTATTTTAAGACATTATTTAAAAGACATGATATAATTCATTCTTCAACTTACACTATGAATGAAGTGAAGTTGTGATGAGCCTCCCAGTTCCCCCTTCAAGACTGAAGGACTTTCTGCTAATGTACTGAGAATACCAAGAACTGATGGCCTTCAGTTGTCATCCTCCTCTGGAAATTGCCCTTTATTAAAAGGAGCTGACTTCCCTGAGGTCAGATTTTTTGTCAGGGTAGCCTGCTCAATGGTGTCCTGACCCAGGGCCCTCAACTGAATTGAGGAAGCTTGGAAAGGCCATCCCAGCTTCATAACTGCCTGTGGAGGGTCAGTGGAAGCCTTTTTTGAGAACAGGCAATGCCCATCAGACTTTCTCAAATCCCCAGTCTGTAAAACAATTGGCTTGTAGTCTTTAGAAATATCAATGTCATGAAATACAAAGAAAATCTGAAGAAATATTCCAGATTTCAGGAGACTAAAGAGACATGACAACAAAACACAGCACATAATAAGAGGTTTTTCTAGTTCTATACAAAAATTACCAGGGTGATTTGTGCATGATGGGTCTCATATGGTGTGTGCAGTAGAGCAGGCACTGTTCTAAGTGCTTTACATACATTAACTCATGTAACTTCACAAGAGCTTTGTGAGTTAGGTTTATTATTATCCTAATTATATAGATGAAGAAACTGAGGCACAGACCAAATAACAATGAGCAAGAGACAGAGCTGGCACTGAATAAAGCAGTTTGTTT
Source organism: Galagoides demidoff (assembly GCA_963574575.1). Lineage (NCBI taxonomy): Eukaryota > Metazoa > Chordata > Mammalia > Primates > Galagidae > Galagoides > Galagoides demidoff. The sequence goes on along the minus strand of CAUYQV010029810.1, from coordinate 38,573 downwards.
GTGACACCGCTGCCCTTACACACAGCTTTTACTGTTCCCCTAATGTGATTTCTATTTAATACTCTTTGGTTTAGCAAAATCTAATAACTGTATCATCAAGTGTCGGTGAATTGTGGCAAAATGGGCAGTCTCAAGTTTTACTGATCTAAGTGCTATTTGTATAATGCCAATTCTAAAAACAATTTGCCATTATACAGTAAATTTTAGGCTATAAATAACTCTAAAACAAAAATTGAAGTTCTTGACATAAACATAAGGAGACCTGGATGAGAATGTTAACAACATCTCTGCCACAAACATCCAAAACTCCATCAGTAGAGTAGATAAATTATTACTTAATCATATAAGATGCACAATAAAAACCCTATATAATGTGGTAAGTGAAATCTAAACGTTCAATCTTGAAAAATATGGGCCACAGTATCAAAAAAAATGAAGCAAAAGCAGTTATTTTTCAGTTTTTAATCATCTTCAAAGTACAAAATTGAAACTAGCAGATACTATAAAATGATCATAAACTTACTTGAAAATATAACAAGTGCTTAATCACTATTTCTAGAAACTCCATAGGTTCTATTTATATTTCCCCATTCTTCAAGACTTGTTTGATAGTGTTTTTGTAAATTTCCAGGTGTAAGGGCCTTTTGGTTTTTGTTCGTGATACTAATTTCTACTTTTATTACGTTATGGTTAAAGTGTTACTCATAATGTTTGTACTTTACTGAACCTACTAATAATTTTTTTTTTACCAAGTTATAATTTCAATGAATCCATGTGTGCTTGTATGGGACAGAATTAGATTATTAATAGTTTAAATAAGCAACCTGATATATAACCGTAACTTCACATATAATAAATAGTGCCGTATTCATTACATTGAAGGTCTTCTGTATCCTTATTTAAAATTTCTTGTCCACATAGTCTGAATTGGGATTAAAGGAGTGTGTTAGATTCTAATGTGTTTCTATGTCTTCTCATATTGCCCATAGTTTTTGCTTTATAAGGGGTCACCAGGTTATTTGATGCATAGATATCCATAGCAGTGTGAATTATGACTTTTAACATTAAAGTGGATCCTGTGTGTGGTAACAAGTTTCTTTGATATTATGCTACATAAGTCTATTTTCTCTGAACCCAGAGCCTAGCAACCCTAAATTTAATGATCTTTACAATGCTGATCAATCCATATTTCTTTTCGATTTCTGACACAGAATGATATATAACTTAATTTTTAGCTTAGCTATGCTTTTAAAAAATTTTATCTTCCATGTTATTCCTTGGAGTATATATATAGCAAATAGGGATGTCCAAAGTATGATATTACAAAGCTATTTTGATAGGAATGTGTCATTTAATCAACTCTTTTTCCTTTATTTTAGACTCAAAACACAGGGAAAATCTCTGGGGCATATGAAATGTATTACAATTCTACTGACCCTTTTCTAAGTCATCACTACAAGTTTTCACAATTCCGTCCACTCTTTTCTAACTTCCATAGCACTATGTTGCATTATTGATATGTCAGCATTTTATATCATGGGTGTTATAGTGCACGTAAATTAAGCTTATCTCCCTAATTAGTACTTGAGCTTTTCAATACCATAGATCAAACCTAGGAGACCCTTCGAGGAGCTCACAACTGAATAGAATGTGTGCTATTCTATAAGATGCACAAACTATTGTGGATGCACAGCTAGGAGAGTGAAGGGGAAATTGTATGTGACTTTGAAGCTTTGCCTACAATTTGTAAGAAATTCATTAGATGAGGAGGCAAAGACATTGTAATGAACAAAGTACTTGTTCAATTTCACAAGGACCTGGGAACACATGGCTTAGTCAGAAAATGGCGATCAGTCCAAGGTAAAGGGAGCACAGTGGGTAAATATTGCAGAAGCAGCATCTCCCCAGTAGAGTAAGTAATGTTTCATATGCCCTACAAAGGGGTTAGAGTATCATTCTGCTAGTACTAGATTCTTAGTGTTTAAAGTGGGAGATGATAATACTGTAATTAGCTTGGGGAAAATAACTCTCTCAAAAGTTTGGAAAATATATCTCAGAAAGCATCTCAAAAGAAAGGGCCTTAGTGTAGCTGCTGCCCTATGTGGCAGGGAAGACACGCCAAACAACAGAACTAAAGCAGCAGTGGGAATAATCACTAACAGAAGTCAGAGTAGATGGTTGGTTTGCAGGTAGACTGCTAACACTTGGTGTCTAATTTGTTGTCACAGCTAAGGCAAATTAGAAGTGACAAGTAGTGCCATATTTCTAGCAATAATGATTTTATAATTGCCATAAGAGCATAGGAAACAAGAGAAGGACTAAGGAACACAGCAAATTTGAGGTTCACATTGTGGAAACATGAGAAAAAAGACATTCTCTCTCTTTCTGATCCCCCCCCACTTAATTTCAGACTGGATGTGAGGGAATGATATGAAGGAAAATAGTTCAATATCAAGAAAGGCCGGTGTATTATAAGTTATGTTTTGGTAGGTTCGTTTTACTGAAAGGTAAACAGGGAAACATAAAGCTAACTTAAGTTGAATAGAGACAGATTAAACTTCCCAAAATAAAATATTCTCTTTCACCAACACTGTTAGGAGTGCTTTTTCATAAAAGCAGTGAATACACTAAGTCATGAAGCCCATGGAAATGAAATAACTCAATAACACCAGAGTCCCAGATGGACAGTGTCTATGGGACAGAACTAGGTAATTAATTGTTTAAATAAGCAAATGCCAGTATCCAGAAGTAGATTTCACACAATGCTTATCTCCCAAGATGAAGATTCTGAAAGAAAATATGTTTAAGACACTCTTAAGCCATTAAATTGCATTGTCACTGAAAGCCTGATGCCCTGGGAACTCCCAGAACATATGGCAGAAAAATATCTTGTCAAGAATTTCATTGCCAACATCCATTGGCAGCTTTGAGAGTCACAGCTGCCATGCTGGATGAGGGCCAAGGGTTCTCAGGACTTCCTTTCTCATATGAGATGGAGAGGTGAGGGTTTGGTTCCATGACTTTACTTTCATATTGCTAATGGGAGCATGGATCACAACTCACAGCCTGGTTCCCAATGTCCCCAGACCTTCTGCTCCATCTTCCTGGTAGAAATGACAGGAAAACACTGTGACCCAGAGCCACACATCCACCAGTGGAGTAGAGGATGTGGCTTTCACAGAAAAGTGACATTTCTTGGTTCTGGCCTCATTTATAATGAAAGGAAGCTAGATAAAGAATGGGTGGAGTGTGGAGGTTTTGCTTTGCTTCAGTGTTTACTAGATTAAATCTGATATCCCATTTCTAGAAATTTATTGAGAGAATAGAAACGGCTAAATGAAACTTGAAAGAGTCTTAGCAATGGAATGAGCAGTTACCTAAAAGCAAGAAACACGCCTAAACTCTGTCTGCTCCTTCTGCCAAGTATTCTACATTTGACCAGCAGAGTTTCCCCAAATTCCAACCATTAGATTCTCCCTTGGTTTGAATAAGAAATCACCCAGTAAGCCCTCTCTTAAGATAAAAATACTACTCTGTCTCATCAGGGTGTTGTTTTATGACTTGTTTTCCCTTGTTTTGTTGTTGGTTGGTTGTCTGTGTTCTTACTGGGAAAGGTTTTACTGATGTGCCCCTTTCATGACCTTCGATTCCTATGCACTGACTGCAAGAGTAGCGTTTGGGCAATAATATGTCAATCAGTTTGGGTATTTGAATTCATCAGTATGGCAGAACAATAAAACAACACCACAAGGATGGCATGCGGACCTGTATATTTTAGTAGGGGATCAGGGTGGACAAAGCAGGTTGTGGAGCTCAGGGCCAGAAGCTTCAGAATGTAGGTGCACAGTTACTAGAACAGAACTATGGGCAGAGCAAGGATAGCATGAAAATACAGACACGGAAAGCAAACATTGTCTTCACTTTCTCATATTGCCTAGTATGCAGTAGGCACTCCAGAGTCAGTCAAATTTAACATTCAAAGTTTGATTGTTGGCTTCCAAACAAAGTTTGACCTATGTATCACACTGCCAATAACTGACTAACATTAAAACTTCCATCAGCTTTTGGAAATGCAAGTTTTCCTCTGTATTTGCTTATACTGTAAGATTCACTAAATCTCTATCTGCCATTATGCTTTCCTCATAAATTTAAATTTTAGACAATGAAGAAGCAATATGATTATCATTTTTTTATCCTTTCTTTAGGGACTTACATTTGTATCCAAGAAGGATTATAACTTGGTGCACATAAGCCTGAGAATTTAACCTTAATAACATAAGACATTTCATAATAATAGGTGGAATCTTTCTGGATTAGTTTTGTGTGTGTTGAGCTTAGAAGATATATTATTTTATTCTCATATTTTATCATTTCAGAGCATACAAGCATAAATTTAAGAACAATGAATGTATGACTGATATGCTGAATGAATAATTAGAAGTATTTTAAACTAAGCAAAAACAAGAAAATTAAAAAAAAAAAAAAAAAACCTTACCCCGTCACCCCATATCAGTGTCGTGGGTATGAATGAGGAAGCAATATTTCTGAAATTAAAAGCAATTAATCTTCATAATAAATTCTCTATAGCATGTAAGTTACTTCTAATTTGGACAAAAATATACAGTAAATATATATGAGGAATTCAATCACACTTATGTGCTTTAATGTAGAAAGAATAAGTAATAAAACTGGGAAGATAATGTAAAAAAAGAAAACATATAACTGCCCATCAAAATGTAATTTTTTACTTTGGATTTTGCCAAAGTATCACATTTTTGAGATTATCCAATGACAAGGAATTGGAAGGACTATAAATTAAAAATGAAAAATCACTTAAGCAGAGTATTTTCTATCTGTAGCAAGATAAAGAAATAGATCCCCTCTTACAGAGATTGATTTATTAGTATTTCTTCCCTTTATTTCACAAGAAGAAATGTTCCATCAACTTCCTGGACACAAGGCAAGTAAGAGAGCATTTTTTGGTCACCTATGATTTGGAGCATAGCTCTTATGAGTCATTGAAGATGGTTCAAAAAGCACCATTGAGAAGAATGTAAAGAGAGGACAGAGGTCGGAGCTCTGGAGTAAGAACCATCGTAAAGTGAGGGTGGCCCCCAGCCTGGTGCTGATGCTAACACAGTATTTAATGTGTGTTAGGAGTTCAACAAATGTGAGTTAAATAAATGAATGGATGCATCAATAAAAATATGAGGGAAAAAATTTGACTATGAGCATGCTATAGATGATATAGATGACCTTTATTGACCTCCACTTCAGTGTTTTTCAATGTTTTGATCTTCTAAATTGTAAACTGTCTGTAATTTTGATCCCTCTATATCATAATTATTACAAAGCTATAAGGAAAATATGACATTGCTATAATCATTATCCAGAAAAGCCAAAATTAAAATATGATATGATTTAGACTTGAGTTTTGCCATCAGTGCCATCACCATGTCATAAGGTTTACTTCATGCTTTATGAAGTAAAGACTCACAGGCCAACCCATCAGTTACCACAAATCACATTGACCAAAGAGTACCTGCCTGTTTTTCTTAAGAGAAATGGATTTTTGTTTTCTTCTCTAAGCTCATGGTTTTATGGAAGATGCACCTTAAAAATAGATTGTGACCTTGGAAGCATTTTCCAAGATCTCAATCTTAAAAATATTTTGAAAGAATAAGAATTCAAGGGAAAAGAAAACTCTCCGAAGTCTAAAATAACTTAATACTTGGATAAAAATCATCTATCAAAGATAAAGTTCCTCAAGTTTACTTTATGATAGTTACTTGTTTTTTCTTTCCTTTTATTTTCACCAGTATTTATAGCCATTTCAAATTTCTTTAAGAAAGAACATCCGACTTGTCTGTGCCTATATTTTTAATGAAATGATGACATCTGCAATGCCACTTCTGAGAATTTAGAATGGTTATATCACCATGAGTCAGAATGATCAGATTGCACAATGCTGTTATGGGCCACAAATTTTACTTTGTTGTATTTAAGTGTGCAATAAGAGCATGATTTCTTTATTTCCATCATGTTGATTTGATCCTCCCAATGAGCTCTGCATTTAGAAGAGGCAGGAGGAAAAACTGGATTTTTTTTGAAAGTCATTGTTTTCTTGGATGATTCAGGGATTCAATCTTAGGTGTTTTAGACCCTAAAGTAGGTAGTTGGCAGTCCAGTCTGAGAAAGTCTGAGTGAAGAACTCTAATCTTTTGTTCACATACCCTATTTATACAAATCAAATGTAGATAAGGAGGTAGAATTACTTAGGTATATAAAATGGCCCACTAGAATCTCATGAAAAAAAAAAAATAGGAGAAAAACCATTTCCCAGAAGTCAAGAAAAGAAAAAGTGGCAGTAATTTAAGGATTTCAAAGCAATATGTACACATTGTAGGTGGGATACAGAAAGAGGATCTGCAGTTGAAATCCATAGAGTAGAAAGCAGGTAGAGGGACAAAGTTAAAATCCTTAGGACTTGGAGGAGAGGAATTGGGTAGAGGGCCTGTCCCTGTCCTTCTGCTTAGGGGCTGGAATGGGGGGGGATTGGGAAAAAGAGGAGGAGAGAGACAGAAAGGAAGAAAAAGAGAGAGAAAGAAGGGAGGGAGGGAGGAAGGGAGAGAGGAAAAAGAAGAGAAAAAGAGAGGCAGTAGTATGAGCTCTAGAAACCTACATAAAGTTCATGGCCTTATCTTTGAGTGGTTTTCATATCCTCATTCTAGGAGACTTCATTCTAGAGGCAATTATACATCCCTTTTAGGTTGCTTCTTGGCTGTATACTAATGTCTTCTATCCCTCAAAATACTAGCCCCAAGGTCAACCCAGTCTCTTTTTTTAAAGCAGTAAGATACTATTTTTCCTCTCCATACAATCCCCATACCCACCCCTGTCACCCACTCACAGATCAGAGCTTTATCTTCCCTTTTTTTTTTCCTGATACATTTGTCAAAACTTGTTAGGAAACAAAGCTGTCAACTAATTTGCTCTACAGTATAAATCATCTTCTTTTATCGTTTCCAGGACACTTATCTTTCAAAAGCGGGTAAGAGTGATAGATTAAGAAAAGGAGCTACTGCAAGATAAATGTGGTAGAGCGCTGGGTGACTGTTGATTTCAATTTTAGCTATATTTAATAATTCCCTACACCATCTAAAATCCCACAATTAGAAAAAAATTCATGTTAAAATTATTTTCTCTTGAAATATAAGTACCCTGGGAAGGTTAAGTAGGACTGACTAGAATACATTTGTGCTTTAATGCAAATAAGTTAATTTTCACTAGCCTTTTTACATGAGAATTAGCAGGCCTGCCTAATCAATCTGTTCTCATGTGACCTGCTTTCCTGACATTTTCAGCCTTTTGGCTGAATGCTTGCTGGTTTCACAATGTCTTCCTTAAAATGCGATGACAAAAAGAAATTGCATTCTCACATACTTTTGGTATGTATATGTATGGGGACAAGATCTTAGGAGCAGGATTATTTAGGTATCTGGTAATTTCTTTTTGCATGTGTAAAGTGTTTATTTTTAATCAACATGACATCTATTTTATCATATTATATTTAATTGAAAAATAAAATAGTGTATATTTATGGTATATAACATGATGTTTGATATATGTACGCAATGTGGAATGGCTCAGTTGAGCTAGATAAGATGATTTACCTTATATACATAGGATTTATAGTGGTGAGAAAATTTAAAAGCTACTCTGTTCATGATTTTCACCAATACATTACTATTAACAGTAATCACCATGTTATGCAATAGTTCTTAGAAATTATTTTTCATATCTAACTGAAATTTTGTATCATTTGACCAACACTTCCTGCTCTCACCTCCAACTATCCCTTGGTACCCTCCATTCTACTTTCTAAGAATTCAACTTTTTTAGATTCCTTATATAAGTAAGATCATGCAGTATTTCTTTCTGCATCTGGCTCATTTCACTTAGTATCATGTCCTCTAAGTCCATCAGTGTCATCACAAATGACAGGATTTTCTTAAGCCTTAATAGCATCCATTTTCTTCATTCATTCATCTGTTGATAGACACAGGTTGATTTCATATCTTGGCTTTTGTAAATAATGCTGAAATGACCATAGGAGTGCAGATACGGCAATTCTTTTGACATTCAGATTTCATTTTCTTTGGATATATGGTGAATCATATGGTAATTTCATTTTAACTTTCTGAGAAATCAGTAAACTTTTTTTTTACTGTAAAGTCTATGCTAGTTTATATCTTACCAACTGCATTACAAGGGTTCCCTTTTCTCCCTTTTCTCAGCACTGTTAGTGCTTGTCTTTTTGATAATAGGTACAGCAGCTGTGAGGTGATGCCTTATTGTAATTTTAATTTACATTTCCTTGGTGATTAATCATGTTGAGCATTTTTGCTTATACCTATGGGCCATTTGTATGCTTTATTTTGAGAAATGTCTCTTTAGGTTTTCTGCCCATTTATTAAATCAAGTTATTTGATTTCTTGCTTTTGAGTAGTCTGAATTCTTTATGTATTTTGAGTATTAACCCTTTATCAGATGTAGGGTTCCCAAATTTGTAGATCGTCTCTTCACATTATTGATTGATTTCCTTGCTGTGCATAAGTTCTTTAGTTTGATGTAATCTCATTTGTCTATTTTTGGTTTTGTTGACTTTTCAGATACATGATTATCTTTCCACCCATAGTCTTTGACTTAGAAATTCTGTTGCTGAAAATGTACCCCATAAATATGTGCATCAAAGTATGCCATGTTTAGGAAAGGAGTGTGGTTAAGTTAACTGCTTTATTTTCTTCAAAGTTGTTATAGGTAACTCTTAAACACAATGAGGTAGCCATGTTATAATTTATAAAAAGGTTACTAAGTGCTGGGCACAGTGGCTCACACCTATAATGCTTTATCACTCTGGGAGGCTGAGGTGGGTGGATTGCCTGAGCTCAGGTGTTATAGACCATCCCAAGCAAGAGGAAGACCTTGTCTCTATAAAAATAGAAAGCTAGCCACACATTGTAGCAGGTACCTATAGTCCCAGCTACTCAAGAGGCTGAGGCAAGAAGATCACTCAAACCCAAGAATTTGAAGTTGCTGTGAGTTATGATGCCACAGCACTCTACCCAGGGAGACAAAGCGTCTGTCTTCAAAAACAAAAAAAATCAGTAAATAAATACATAAAAAGATCTCTAAGATGTATTTAAAGGGAACAAAGATACAAGTTAGTGAAAGAACATAATTTGATAAAGTTTGCTTATTTTTTTAAAGTACATACATCTATGCATATTTATTTACTGGCAAATGGACTTTTTAACTTAAAGTCAAGAAACTACTAACAGTGGTTTCTTTTAGAAAAAGTAATATTTTAAATTTTTTTGCGGTGTTTAGATTTGCTTTCTATAAGAACCTAATATATATACTTTTTGTTTTGTTTTTTGTCCTTTAGTGTTTTCTTTTTTTCCAAGCTGGTTTTCCCTAGGCAATCCATCTTCAACATATAAGTCATCATTGCTGCCTTATTTATATACCCTGCTTTAAACAAAGAATAAACGTGGAAAAATACTACTTACAAAGCATTGAAGGAGAAGAAAGTAGAGGGTTCTAGTATGCAGCAGGTAAACAAATTTCAGGTTGAAGCACATTCATAAAAATCAAGTGACATCACCTCTTTTCTCAATCTAGAGACCAGCAGATTTCACTGCTCTTCCTCAAATGACAAAGGTTTGTTTCAAGGATGTTTAGGAAAACAAATAAAATGCAAGGGAATAAAATAAATGACTTAAAGCAGAATTCTTCAAGCTGCTATTTCAAAGAGCATTGTTCTGCAAAATGTTTTTCACTAACAAAATATGTATGAAAAAGCTGGTTTAAATAAATTATTTATCACATAAGCACACTCTAGATAATATGCTATATTAATGTATTTATAAACTGCCGAAAAAGTTGCATATAGTATGCGGCCTTCTATTATCCAGTTATAATTCCCAGAACTGAGTTATTGTTTATATGCATTTTGTAAAATATCTTCATAAGAAAGCTGGGACTAAGAAACACAGACAGCTTTCATATGATCCTAGGCAGAGTCTTTCTCTCCTCCCTTCTCACCCCACCCCGCCCCTTATATACCTGGAAGTGAGAATATGCTGGATCTTTAGCAGCTAGTTTATAGATTTGAGGATGCCATTCAGGGATAAAGGGAGCAAAGCAAAAAGGACAGGAGCCTTGGTCGCTGACGATCCTGCTGAGCTGCCATACCAGTCCCAGATTACCTTTCTTTTCTTTTTTTCCTGTAAGAACTAACCCACATATGTTTGTACCACTGTTGCTACTGTGTAACCAGCACACTGGTCAGAAAATATTTTAAAAGATTTGCTTTCTTTTTGGGAAGATGAATTGTGAGATTAATAAAACTTTAGTGATCTTGGCAGAAGGATCACATAATGACCCTGGAAATGAAAATAATAATAACAATAATACTAAGGGATGTTTGTAAAACACTTTATAGTTTACAAGCATTTTATTTTTTATTTTTTATTTAATTTTTCATTAAATCATGACTATATACATTTAAGGAGTCCAATGAGATGATTTGATATGCAATGTGGAATGCTTAAATCAAACTGATTAACAGAAACACCTCACGTATTTTTTGTGGGAAGACATTTATAATTTACTCTTAGTTATTTTGAAATATGCCCTTGCTTTGTGCACATTAGGTAAGACCCCACCAAGTGCCATCCCTCCTCCTACTCATTACCCTCCCCTCTCCCCCTCTATCTTCCCCCTTGGTAGATTACATGTGTGTTTAATCATTCCTATGAGAGTGTGCTTATATATTGGTTTCGTAATAGTACTGAATATGTTAGATACCTTCTTCCCCATTCTTGAGATACTTTACTAAGAAGAATATGTTCCAACTGCGTTTTCTTAAGCTTTTAAAAACTTAAAAAGAAAAAAAAGCACATTCTTAATTTTTGCTGATTCGTTCTGTGTCAGGGTCACTCTATCAACCCTTAACCAAGCGCCTCAACTCTGTCTCAAACTTCACTTCCTGCTTCTGCACAGCCCAGAGACTATCCAGAGTTAAAAGCTGATGTTCTTCTTGGCCTTTACTGCACATGTGTCAATTTTTGACATGGTCATGTCTTTCTTGATTCCGCAGTATACACAGGAACTTTACTTTAGCAGTCTGGTATTTTCTTTCCCAAACTCTTTCTTCCCACACTTTCAAGACTACCTTTTCTATACTGTTCTGCCTAGCCTCAGGCTGCTGCAGCTAATACCATGGACTTGAGAAGCTTTCAACAAATACCACACAGGAACCTCAGTGCCTGAATGCTCTCAGATGCACTAAACAAAGGAAGGCCTTGTTCCTTGGTCTTTCAGGAAGCCACTGGACAGACTATAAACATTGCATAACTCCCTGAGAAGAACTGCATGGTTCCCTCTGGCACTAGCAACCTATACCAAGTTTATGAGCCGCCACATTCAGGGCCCCGGTCTAAGGTACAAAGAATGGACAGAATGGATTTCAAAGGACCACAGTTATCTCCTACTGGGTACAGCAACTTCTTTATTCATTAAACATTCATGTGGTTGCTGTAAGTTTTGACTAGATTCCAGAATTCTCTAACAGTTGATTCTGATGATGTTTGCCAGCTTATTAGCCCCTTCTGTGGAGAGATGAAACCTAGAGCTCCCCACTCTGACATTATTGGTGATGTCATTCTCCCTAGGCTTTTGAGCTCACACTTTAAATAAAGCAGTACTTCATCAGGTATGTCTCTTTTCAATGCCTCTTCCCAATACATTAGAAGCCTGCCTTAAGTCCCCATTATGAGTTAACCAAACCAAATAAATGGAATAGACCTACGCCTCACCCCCGACATAGCACCACCTCCAGCTAATACTCTATTCTGCTTCCCCTCCATGTCTAGGCCCTTCAGAAAGACAAACTTTCCTTTACTGTCTCTATGCCTTTTTCTGGGCCATGAAGACCTTCCTCACCATCCAGGTAGAATTGAACTTTTGGTTCATTTTACCTTGTTTTTGCCAATTGATAATGTTGTCATGTAACAGCTTTTGTGCATGTATTTCTAAACTCCGCCTTTGTTTAAGACTGGGTCCTTCAGAGGTAAGATCATGCCTTAACTGTTGTTGTATATCTAGATTTTATTAGCATGTCTGGCATATGTCAAAAAATTTAATATACATTCAAAAATATTAAATTCCTCACAATAAATAAAGGCTAAGTTTATAAATCTATTATATATGTATACATATATATGTCTTCATACATAGATTCACAATAAAATATAATTTAAATGATTTCAGAAAAAGACATAATAATGTAAAACAGATCCTAGCCCTCTGATAATCTGACATAATTTCATAATGGATTTTAAACATTTGTAGGAATAAATGGATTGGATGTTTTTTAGGAACCCTCTGTTAAAACAAAGCTTTTGGTAAAAGGTGAAGAGTAGATATTTGAGCTTACATTATTTGTATAGAGCTGGCATACAGATAATATATATTAGCAGCTAACAGCTGATTAAAACAGTAATAATCACCTTTGTGGGGAGTAGAATTATAAAATTACAATCTGATTATGACATATAACTGAATAGATGGCCATCTCCCCTAACACAAGTTGGATAACAGAATCTAAACTGAAATGCTTTTCACCTGGGAAATTTTCAAGGCAGGCATCACCAGTCATCCATAAAACAATAGAAAATAATGATCTAAATAAACATCACGGTAGGCCGAAATCCTAGTGATCAGGAGCATGAACACGGAACACATTTGCTGCATCAAATACATCAATTTCTAGTTTAATTACTGGGAGCTAATGGTTTAATTTTATGTATCAAAGTCTTCCTATCTTTGACATAATTACAATATTTATATAGCTCTTTGAATGGATTGGCATGGATTTAAGTGTTTTACATACATTAACTTGTTAAATCTCACAACAAATCCTATGAGGTAAGCGATATTTTGCAAACGAGTGAACTGAAGCACACAGAGGAGTGTTGGCCATAGCTACAAAGATGACAGTAAAGTCAGAATTCTACCCACAAGGTATGTGCTATGATTTATTACAGCCTCTGTCACTAAACAATAGTTATCACATTACAATATCCATCTCTTAGGGTACTGTGAGGATTAAATAAAATCAGGTAGGCATAATAAAAATAGCACCGATGTCTAAAGAACAAAAGTTCCTATAGTTACTGAAAAAGTTCTAATTACTGAAAATGTGATTTTCTTTTTTTTTTTTTTTGAGACGGAGCCTCAAGCTATCCCCCTGGGTAGAGTGCCATGGCATCACAGCTCATAGCAACCTCCAACTCCTGGGCTCAAGGGAGTCTCCTGCCTCCGCCTCCCAAGTAGCTGGGACCAACCACAGGCGCCCGCCACAATGCCTGGCCATTTTTTGGTTGCAGCCATCATTGTTGTTTGGCGGGCCGGGACTGGGGATTCGAACCCGCCACCTTAGGTGTACGTGGCTGGCGCCTTAGCTGATTGAGCCACAGGCGCCGAGCCGAAAATGTGATTTTCTAAGGAAACTCCCAACTATATTTATTTTAAATGATAGAGAATAATAACTAAATGTGCATATATGAGCATACACAAATACACAGACATGTATATATTCCTTAGCTCTAGCTATTGAAAGAATCTCAGAGCAACAATATTTTAATAAGCTGAGCTTTCCCACAAAAAGTATTACAGTATTGATAGTTTTATATATGAGTCCTACCAAAAAGTCAATTAATAATCAAATATCTATCTATCTATTTAGATAGATAGATAGATACACAGGGTACATGTGTGGGTATATATACACAGGGTATGGGTTGGTGGAAGAGGATGCAGCGGTTGGAATGGAAGGTGCAAAGGAAACTTGGTTCTGAATCCTATTTCTCAGGACTTTGAATTTTCTTTAATTCAAAGCACTCAGTACGCCAAAGTGCCATATTTTGGGGATATCATTTTCTATGCCTCAACACTACCTAAGAGATATTTTTGTATTATTTTAGAATATATTTTTTTTTAAATCGGTTAATTTAAACAGCAATAGTTAAAGACTTTAAAAATAAATATTATGCAGGTTTAGCAAGCAATTTAGCGAGTGTAAATAGGCCTATAAAGGAACATTTTCATTTAGCTGACAATGTAAACAAAGTTGCTAACAACCTTCAGTTTGAAACAAATGGTTAGTGAAACATAGAATATTTGAATGGGATGCTATTGCTCTTACTCATACTCACCTACGTGCTAACTTATTTATTTATTTTTTTTGAGAATTTTTGCTTCTGTATTCATAAGGGATATTGGTCTGTAGTTTCCTTTTTTTGTTGTTATCGTGTCCTTTCCTAGTTTTGGTATCAAGGTGACACTGGCTTTGTAGAATGAGCTGGGGAAGTTTCCTTCCTTCTCTATGCTAGAAAATAATTTCTGTAGTAGAGGTGCCAGTTCTTCTTTGTAGGTCTGGGAGTTTGGGGGGGAGGATGCTTTTTATTGCTTTTTCAATTTTATTATTTGATATAGGTCTATTCACGAGTTCTATTTGTTTCTGATTGAGCCCAGGGAGGTTGTGTGTTCCTAAGAATTTGTCTATTTCCTTACTGTTTTCAAGTTCATGTGCACCAAAGTTTTTACAGTACTTAGAGATGATATTTTGTATTTTCATGGTATGCATTCTAATATCTTCTTTTTAATTTCTGAGTGAGCTTATTGGGGTCTTTTCTTTCCTGTTTCTGCTTACTCTAGTGAGAAACCTGTCACTTTTTACAGAAACAACTTCTTGTTTCTTTAATCTTCAGCATATTCTTATGTTATTGATTTTGTTTAGTTCCATTCTGATCTTCATTTTTGCTCCTCTTTTTCTAGTTCCTTGACATGATTCATAAGATTGTTGACTTGTGATCTTTCCGTCTTTTGTGCGTAGGCATTTATGGCAGTAAATTTTACTCTTATGACTGCTTTTGCTGAGTCTGGGTTTTGATAACTCAAATCACGTTATCATTTGGATAAAAGAATCTTTGCAGTATGTCTGTATTGTCTGTGAGTCTATCTTCAAATTTGCAATCCTTCTTTTTTTTTACTTTTTTTTTTTTTTTGACCAGTTCAGATCTGTTGAAGCCCTTCAGTGAGTTGTTCATTTCAGTTATTGTACCTCCTCCCCCGTCACAGAATATCTGTTTTTTTAAAAAATTGGCTTGGTGTGGTTTCTCATGCCTATAATCCTAGCATATCATAAGGCTGAGGTAAGAGGATTGCTTGAGGACAGGAGTTTAAAACCAGCCTGAGGAAGAGCAAGGCCTCATTTCTGCAAAAAATAGAAAAATTAGCTGAGTGTGGGTAGTGGCCCATACCTGCAGTCCCAGAACTCAGGAGGCTGAGGCAAGTGAATTACTTGAGCCCAGAAGTTTGAGTTTGTAGTGAGCTGTGATGGTGGGTGCTACTGCAGTCTAGCCAAGGCAACAGGGAGAGAGAGGGAGAGAAATCTTTTTCTCCAAATAAATAAACTATTTAAATCTGTCAATGATGAATTCTCCAGTTAGCAAGGTTGTTTTTCAAAAATGAAGAACAAATAAACACCTTCCCAAAAATAAAAGAGAAGAAAATTTGGTGAGAATAGGACCAATAACAAGATATATTAAAGTATGTAGTATGTTTAAACTAAAAGATATTAACTATAGATGTCAATTCAAATCTGGAGACTAAAGGAGGGGGCACATGTCAAAATAATTATGCATCTAAAATGAATCAAGTATTTAGTAATAAATGGAACAGTAAGAGCATAAAGCTAATACTCTGAAAATTATAAAACACTATTAAAAAAGGTAAAATTTTAAAAAAATGGAACACATCTCTCCTTCATAAATCAGAAAACTTAATATTGGTGAAAACTTTAATACTGAATTATACTGAACTACAGATTCAGTATAATTTCTTTCAGAACTGTAGATGACTTCTTTATAGAAACTAATAAGCTTATTCTAAAATTCGTAAGGAATCGCAAGCTCCATTTAATAGTCAATACAATCTTGTGAAGGAAGGACAGAGAGAACTGACACTTTCTTATTTCAAATCTTACTACAAAGCTCTGTTAATGAAAACAACTGTGTGGGGACACAGTGCAGGACCTGTAAGCCAACAGAACACACTTGAGAGTTCAGGAACAAACCCCCACAAGTATGACAAACAGATTTTTGACAAGGGTACCCAGGCCATTCAGTTGTGCAGTCTCTTTAATAAATGCTGAGGCAACTGAATAGCCAGCCACATGTAAAAAAGAAAAAAATGAACTACTGCACCTCATAACATACATAAAAATTAACTCAAAATGGATCAATTACTAAAATATAAGGGCAACTCTTTGTGACTTTGGATTTGACAATAGATTCTTATATTTGACACCCAAAACATAAGCAACAACAAAATAAAAAAAATACAGTGTACTTTATGAAAACTAAGTTCCTTTTTGTATCACAGGACACTCTCAAGAAAGTGCAAAGACAACCCATAAGAAGGGAGAAAATATTTCCAAATAATACATATGATCTGTGTATAATTTCTAAAACATATAAAGAACTCTAATAACTCTACCATCAAAAAAACAAACACTATTAAACAAATTATAAAAGACCTTTACTTATTCACACATGGCCAACAAGCACAAGGAAAGATGCCTGACCTTGTTGGTCATTAAGGTAATGCAAGTCAAGACCACAATGATACACCACTTCAAACCCACAGGAGGCCATAGTCATATATTATTTTTTTAAAAAATAGAAAATAGCAAGTCTTGGTAAGGATACAGAAAATGGTTCAGGCTGTAGAAAATAGAATTCTCAATTCCCGCTGTAAATCTCTTAGGTATACATCCAAAGGAAAGGAAAGTATGTCTATGCAAAAACTTGTTCATGAATCGTTGTAGCAGTATTATCCCTTATAGTCCCAAGGGTAGATAGCTCAAATGTCCATCAATGAATGAAGAAATGAATCAACTATTCTGAATGAATCATATAGCTGCAATAAAACTGCTAAAGAGGAAAGTGATGCTTTAGATTACATATTAGAATGCTGAATGCTACAGTTTGAATGTGCCACCCCTTTCAAACTCATTTTGGAATTTAATGACTATTATAACAATATTAAGGGGTAGGACCTTTAGATGGTGATTAGACCTCGAGGGCTCTGCCCTCAGAAATAAACTAATGCCATTATTGCAGGATTGAGTCTATTGTAAACGAACACGTTTTGTCCCCTTTTCTCTCTGTCTCTCCCTCTCTTTGCCTGTCTGCCACAGGATGATGTAGAAAGAAGACCCTCACCAGATGGTATTCCCTGGGTCTAGGCCTTTCCAGCCTCCACCCCGTGAGCCAAATAAAATTTCTGTAATTATAAGTTACCCAATCTGTGGCATTAAACACAGACCAGCAGCACAAAATAGATTAAGACAACGAGTTTCCAAGATTTGTTATTAAATCACATTAATTTTGACTTATAAGAAAATATCTAAACACAAAAGGTTTGTTAATGGTCAAATGATGAGACTTTGTCGTGAACCAAAGATTAAACCTATACGATGTTGTGCATCTGAAAGCCACCTTAAATTCATTCTTTATTGCCCATTAAAAAAAAATAGGACAGTCTTTTTTCTTCATCTTATTTTCATTACCCTAATTATACAATAAATACATTTTCAGTTGGTTCAAGCCCTGCAGTAGACATTTCTTTTTCCATTCAGTGTGATGGCTGGCTATATAAGTAGCCAAGAGCAACAAATCTCCTAAAGAAAACTTTTATTTTAGCATCAGAGATTTTTCTTTCCAAACAGTTTTAATGCTTGTTGCAGTATGTAATTTTATCAAATAGACATAGCTTTTGTGGAACCTATAGTACTTTCATGGTGCCTATTTTTAGTCAATACTTCATTAGTCAATTTTTATCCTTCAGAATTGGCCATCTTTAACAACTAAGAAACTGAACAAGCAACCAATAATATGTGGATATTCCTGACCTGTGTAGTCCCAGTGATCCCACCTACCTTGCCTTGTTCCCTAGACAAACACACTTTCCCCAAAAAAGAATTTTTTGAAATTTGTTCCTTCCAAGAAGTTCACACAGAATTAAGATATAGAAATAAGAAGCTACACGTGAATGTGTGTCCATAATATATATACACACATATCTGTGTACCACTCATATTCACTTCCTGCAAATCCTTTGCAGTGTAATTATGGTTTAGTTTAAAGGAACACAAAATAATATGAGAGGACAAAAAAAGAAGAATAAAATAAAATGTGTTACACTTTTGTTCCCCAGCTGATTGCTTCCCACCAGTTATAAGTTCGACTGTGCCTTTTGTCATGTGACTGCGTGTACAGTGCCCTAACCACTAGTAATTCAAATGACAAATTTCTCCATCTCTGCTGACTCTTGTCAATGTAGAGTAATTTTTCTCAAAGAGAAACATTGCTTTGAGTTACTCACTGTGTGCTTCTAAACAAAGAAGTGGGAATGAAGGACGAGGATAGAACAAAACAGGATTTTTAAGCACAGCCACATGATAAAATGACTGAAAATATATATTTTTTCATAACTCTGTGAAAAATCATTTTAAGCTTAGTGGAGATGCTCAGAACTGGTAAATAAAAACTTCAGCCCCTTATTAAATTTTGTATGTAAGAAAAACATGTTCTCCCAGCTTCAGGTGCAATTATAGCCAGTCGCCTATGGCTAAATGTCCATCAAGTGGGGCAGGATTGTTTTTTTCTGGATCTCCTAGGAACAATAGGCATTAATTTTAGCTAAGGGTAATTTTCCCCGGGGTACCAGCAGGTAAAAATTACCAAGATTTGAATACTGCTGGTAAGCGGAGATCTGGCAGAACTCAAAATTGAGGAACTCTGTCATTATAGAGTGTTAGATGCCATCTATATTACATTAGATGGGCTCCAGGGGGTATTCTGTGAGATTGGTGAAGATTGCTGTGTTGGCCCATGTGAAGCTTAGCTCTTGGTGATGGAGACTGTTCAGAACCCAGACATATCGTAAGGGTGGTTATTAGGATAATTTAATCTTATCTGTATCATACTCTGGTAAATGCCAATGGCATACATATTACATGTCATATAAACACTACTTACAGTGAAAAGACTGGAAAGCCCTTTGTCATGAACTCCCAAGTTGCTTAGACATAAAAATTCCTCTCATAACAATAGAAACCATAACAGCATCACCCAGTACTTCTGATTTATTCATTCTGACTAATCCTGGGCATTGTATCTACAACAAAGGTTCAAAAACACTCACTGGACAAATGGAATGGGTCTGGGTCTCTCTATCTTTGATGATTCACATTCTTGAGGAAGAAAGTAAAACTTCAGGTCCTATCCAATTCTTTGCCTGACATAAGCTCCCCACTGCTATCTCCTTTCCCTAAATTATCTTTCCAAAACCACTTGTGTCTCTCCATTTCCGTAGACATGTCTCCCAACCACAAGGTTCCATCATATTTCTGAAAAATCCAACCAGTCCTTTCCTTTGAAATACTCATGAAGATTTTATAACTTTCTATTTTACATATTAGCTAATTAGAGTAGTATTTGTTTGCCAACATATGAAAAAATCTTTTGAATGCCTGAAACCCATTTTCTTCATCACAGCATCTGGAAAAGACGCATAAGTCGACCAATAAAGACAGAATAACTTGATAATGTGAAGAATAATTTTGCCTTTCTTTATGTGTGTAAGTTTTATTATCAATTGTAGTTTTAGCTGAATAGCACAATCCGCATAGGAAGATCTATACTTTAAGATTATTCACTATCTAATTAGAATGCCTCCTCACTCCAACCAGTGGCATAAATGTCATATTTTCATATTTAATATCCTTATTTATTTTCTATGTGTGCACATACATAATTTTTTCTAATAAATTTGATATATCTTAGTGCAAAGTGTAACTATTTCTAATTAGTTTGATCAAAGATACCGTAGTCAGTGCTGAGTAATGCAAATTATGCCAATAAAAATTCTATTGCTTCTGACAGGGGGAATAATGGCCATACATTGATTCAGCCCTCCCAGTCTTCCAAAGAAACATTTACATGTGATGTATTTATAAGGGCACATAAATATATATGTAGTCACGCTTTGTAATATTCCTGAAGGCCCTGCAGCCGCAGCAGCAGGACAGCAAACTCTTTCTGCTGACTCTTAATCATCTTGCCATTTTCTACTCTGGTCTCTTGTGATGTTAACTCTTGCCCTCTCTGTGAGGTCGGATGGGGCAAGCAAAGACATGGACTGACCAGAAAAAGAGCCAGGATCAGTCTTGCATTCTGGAGACTCTGCTATCTGAATAAAATAAAATAGCTTTACCACAATAATGACACATACAATGAGCATTTTGTTTGAGGGAAAAAAAGTAAACTAACATTTATTAAGTATTTAAAGCCTATGGACACAGCAGTGGGAAAGGAGCTGAGTTATCCTGGAATAGACTGATTTCTCCAGAGACTAGAGTCTGGGAACCAAAACAATTTTGCAAGGGATCATAGTAAGCAGAAATTCATAGTTATTGCAGAAGATGCCTCTTGAAGATCCATAATGGGAGACAGTTCAAATAAACAGGTTCTGGGAGGACTTGAGATTCCATCAGCCTTGGAGGTTACCTTTGCAGCCAGAACTGAGTTGAAATCCTTCTACTTCCATGACTATCCACATAATCTTAAGTTTATCAAGGGTGCTGAATCTTAATTTCTTCACCTAGTAAAATATGTCAAGCAATGTACCAGGCATATGAGAGGTGCCCCATTAGTGAAATTAGTGAAATAACCTTCCTCTTTTGTCCTCGTATGTATTCACCTATTTATTCATTCAGTAAATAATTAATGAGGACAAACAGTTCAAGGAGATGAGGATATAGGCATTCACACTTACAATGTTACTTTTTCTTATACAAAACTTACAGTCTACCAAATAAGATATAAATTTATACATAATCAGCAAATAAATACTAAGTTGTAATTCTTATATGCTCTTTTAAAAGACAATACAGGAAAATATATAAGAAACCTAAGTTTATGTTTTTACAGAAGACTTTCTTGCAGAAGTGAATTAGTGGCAAAATAAGAAGCATGAATAAGTCTAGGCAAGGAACAAATCTTTGCAAGTGGAAATCAGAGCCTGTGTGAAAGTCCTGAATCCTAAAGGATTTCAGGTCTTAGGAACAGATAAAAGAGCAGGATGGATGTAGTGTAGAGATGAGGCAAAAAATGGTAGGCATGAGGTTCTGAGCGTATTAATGATACCGCTTTTAATAATTACACTACTAGATTTTATTCTTAATGTAATCTGAAGACTCTAAAAGAGACTGAATTAGAGAGTGGCATGAACATGCTTTTATTTCAAAGAAAATTATTCCAGCTCTCTTTTAGATAATCAAAAATCAGCAATAGGGATATGAGGAAAATTGTCAGAAGGCTCTTCTAATATTTGATGTGAGAGTTAATCATAGCTTGGAATAAAATCTAATAGTTTGGATACATATTCAGGAAAGAAACCTGAGAGAATTTGTATTTGACTAAATACACCAGGGAGGAAGGATAAATAATAGCCAGAGATAATTTGTAGAAAGTTTTTACTGTGAAGTGGGTTCTAGCTGGAAGAAGACGCTGGGTCCAAGGATTGTTACTGTGGTTTTAATTGTTGTTTCTAAGTGGAAGCCTTAAGGCATGCCTACAAGCTGACAGGGACAGGGATATGTGCTCAAGATATGTAAGAGAAAAGGAATAACCAAAAAAGACAAGTTCTTGAAAAATCCAGAAGGGATGGGATTCCAAACATAATACGTCGTTTCCAGCTTCTTTGCTTGGAAAGGAGGGAACCCATCTAGAAAAGGCGGAGATGAAAACCAGGAGACAATTGAAGATGAGACAATTGCTGCATTAGCTGAGAGTAGACAGCAAAAGGAAAAGGTTTAAGTAGTTGAAAGAATGAGTGAAAATGTGAATGAACACTTTAAAATTACAGTGAAACAAACATCCTAAAGAACTAAAATGACATCTCCAAGCAAAGCTACATTACTACATTAAATCTTCCATGCTGAATTTAAAGTGAGACCAGGCTTTATGTGTAGAAATAGGGTTGAAATTCCTCACTAGATTTCCACCACCACCACCACCCCTGGAACTTATGGTGGATCATGGCACCTAAGCTAGATAAAAGGGTAGCAAAGATATGCAGAGGATGATACTATAAAAAGTTTTGATTAGGAAAGTCTGTGGTTCTCAATAAGGTCAAGAAAATGTCCCTGTGAAGGGAGACATGATGGTTTTCATATGGAAGAATTATAGCACTGTGCTGTGATTGGGGAAGTAATGATCAGCTTTCAGAAGCTGTGCATTTCCTGTTGATGCATAGTCAAGAATGCGACAATGGGAGCAAGTATTTTTAGGAGATCAAAGTTTAAGATGTGTAAAGAGAGTCGACATAAGAAGAACACGTGAAGCTTAAAGAGTATTCGCCATAGGTAAGGAGTGGAAGACAGCAAGTCAGATACACCTATGGAAAAATCTATGGGATGGCCATTCAACTCATTCTGGAAAAAAATAGTTCCCAAGTATCCTGAGAAGGCTACTGACATACCTCTATACCTCAGTTACTTAAACTGATCAGTCTGTGAGAAACCATGAATCATTCATGAGCTAACTGCTTCTTAGAAACCATGAACACTGATCTACCTCATGTTACAAAGGAAAGATTAATTCCTTAAGAAATAATGTTTCCCAAGCTTATATTTTGAATTTATAGGAAATGCCGACCTAAAATTTAGTTCAACTGTCTTTCCGTACCACCAAATTAAGGTATTATTTTTTAATCTTATAGTGCAAATGTTTGGGGTTTTCTAGGAAACCAATAAATACGACATCTCTTTGTCTTACAACTTCTGAACAAGCTGGAAGAAAGAACCAATAGTAATGAAGATGGGAAGTGAAAACCGTTTCACTACTTTAAAATACAAACGACAGCAAATCATTTCCCTAAATTGAGCATGCTCAGCCTGTTTATTACAGATTTACAAACCGAGAAGCAATTCATCTGAAATGGAACAAGTGATGGAATGAAGAGAACCCAGAAAGGCTGAAACTAATTGATATCCCTTGATGTGTCAGATGCTATCAGGAGCTGGAAAGTAGCTTCTCCCAAATACAAAAGAGACCACTGTTAGAAATGAGGAAATGAAAAGAGGCCACTCCTCAAATTCATAAATCAGGTGAGTAATACTGACAATGTGCACATGAGATACCTAAACATAAGTAATAAAGAGGTGCTTTAAGGAGATACAAATGGATTCCAGCATCATAACCAAGTCAGAACAGTATGCCATTCTGAAGGTGAATGGGCAGTTTGGAAAGTCTGGGGAGGTAGGGGGAAGAATCGCAGAGATGCAAAATGGCAGTGTCATTTCTCCAGCACTCAGGAGATGAAATGCATTTGGAAAAACTATTTTTTGAGTATTGTAGCTGTGATTTTGAGAATATCCATTGTGATAAGATGGATGTCACCTTGAATTTTAGCCATGGCATAATACATCATTTATTTTAATTTTATGCTCATATTTTTTATCTCATGTTCGTATGATTATAAGAAGAGATTGTGCAGGGTATGTTGGCACAAGCTTTCCAGTCTTCACACTTCTTTTGTTACCCATATGAAATCAATAAACGAACCCTTTATTTAAGGGCTTGGTTATTGTTAGCGAACTCTAATAGAGAAACTTTCACTAAACTCTCAAAAAATATATTTGTGCTTGAAAACTAAAGCCCCAATCTCCTTTTTCTGTGGATATTCAGATCCCAGTACATACAGTATTTCTATTTCAAATGTCATCAAGAAATGAAATATTGACCTCCACATGGTCATACATTGAAAGTACAGACCAACTTTTTGTAGCATTAATCAATTCAATGTAGTGAACGGGGATTTTAAAAGTCTAGGATCCTTATACTAAAATAGTGTTAATGTCTGACATATTACTGGAAATGACCCACTTTAGAATTCTTTTTGCTCCTTCTCTTTTCTCCTTCTCTGATAATCATTTCTTTCCTTATTTCTTTCTTTCTTTCTTTTTTTTCATTTTCAGAACAAAATACAGAAGGGGCCAAAAATATGTGTACATATTTTAAGAAAGAAAAAAAAGTACTAAAATTGTAATACTCATGTCATGTTGACTTCAACAATTACAAAAGGTACTCAGATGTAATTTCTATTCATCTTTTGTTATCGGTATATATTATTGAAGTTTTAATACAGTTTTTTTTTCCTTTCTTAACATGCGTATACATGTTTTTGGCAGCCTTTGTATAGCTTATGACTTGAATGACAGAAAAAATTTTAGAGTTGTGAGGGAATAATATCAGTCCTATTTTCTACATCCCATAAAGAAAGAAATCAGGAGCACAAGTTATCGCTATGAAATTTCTCAGGCTGGCACTGAGACATCACAGTTTCATTTTTTGCCAAGTGTAATTTGTATGAAGCCAAATTTAAACTAAAACAATGTGCTCATTTAGGGAGAAAAATCAATCAGAAACAAGCTGCTTTCAAGGTACTAAGGAAAGCAGAAGAGGAAGCGGCACACATATTGCTGTGCTTGATGGTAAAGTATTAACAAATGGGTTAAATTTTCTTTGATCATTCTTCTTACTTTTCTCCCACTGGATATATCCAGGAAGTTTTAGGAAGTACTAACATGGTAAACTCTGGCCTGGTCTGGGGTGGAAACCATCTTCCACAAATACTACCAAAGTCTATGCACATAAACAAGAAAACATAGAGGAAATGGACAAATTCCTAAACATACAACCTCCCATGACTCAGTCAGAAAGAAAAAGAACTCCCAAACAGACAAATAACAAACAACAAGATTGAAGCAATTATAAAAAAGTCTTCCAAAAATAAAGACCTGCAGCCCCAATGGATTCATAGCTGACCTACCAGACCTACAAAGAAGGGCTGGGGGTACCCATTCTACAGAAATTATTCAGTAATACAGAGAAGGAGAGAATTCTCCCCAACTCATTGAAGCCAGTATCCCCTTGATACCAAAGCCAGGAAAGGACATAACAAAAAGGAAAACCAAAGCCTGATACTGTATAATTATGTACTATTGAAAAATCTAATTTGATTAATTATTGGGAAAGCATCTATGATTCATGTATAGGTTTCCTAGTAGAGTTGGACAAGCATAAAAAGGCAAAAGGTTCTCAAGGGCTCAGGATTGGAGGAACAGAGACTCTCCACTGCTTCCTGCTGTGTAATAGAGTGTATGCTCCAGAGACATATCATAGCTATCTCAGAGGGCATGTAGCTTAGTGCAAGCAGTCATGAGGATTTGGGGTTTCAGTAAAATACTTCCAGAGGTCAGTTTCCAAGTGATTAGTGTGGAACAAATGGTCTGAAGAATGAAGGGAGAGAACGCTGATTTCTACGAGCAAGTCAGTGAGATGAGTAACAGGGTAGCAACTTCACCCCTTAAAATCACCATTATGCATCTGTTCTATTACACTGGATTAAAAATATTGTATTCAGAGGAATTGAATCATATATGAATTATATCCAGATCTTCTGTCTTGGGTTGTATGTACAAGTGAAGTCAAGGTCTCCACTACCCTAAGAATTCCCTTAAGCCCCCTCCCAACATTCAGGAAGCTAAGGCTTTCCCCACCATAAGTGGGGATGTTCTCGCACCTCCTAATATTTGGGTTAGGAATGCTTGGGAGACTATGGCCCATTCTTGAAAATAATAAGATTTTTATCAAGCATTGAGGCAAAAGTACAGGCAGAGAAGCCAATGTTCTGAATTTAAAGTAGTTTACTTTATTAGAGAGGCATGTCCAAATTCTGAAAGAAGAAAAACTGCCTCACATTCTCAGAGTACAATAGAACAAAACACAATATTAATATATTCATATATTATTCTACCATACTTCCAGTAGTGAACAAAGTACATAGCTTGCCATCTGATAGATCTGGGTTCTAATGCTACCGCTTACCCTTTTCACTATCACACTAAATTTTGAGGAAAAATTTTTCTCAAGTTTCTGAGTCTTAGCCTTCTCACTTATAAAATTTTGTAAAAGTAGGAAATACTTCAAAGACTGCAATTCTAGTTTCTTACTTCCTACTAAAACTAGGACAGACCCTGAGAAATGATCATTTTAATACGTCAGATTTTCATTTTCGGCTATTAATTGCATTTTGTCTGAAACATGTAACTTATTTTTAGAAAAGGTATTAAAAATTGGATTCAAATTAGGTGGCTATGGAAGTCCTTATTTTCTTCTTTTTATTTTTTTCTCTTTGTGGATAAAAGATTCCAAGAGAACCTAAAATAGTCTCCGGGATTTTTATGCTTTTGGCCACTACTGAACAGCTGGATGAAAAAGGAAACAAAAATTTGCATATATCCATACATATTTGTAATCACCTATCATAATGATGCTTCACATTTGTATAATTTCTTATCTTGCAAAACACATAAATATACATGATCTCATCCAATTTTCACAATGTCTTTGAGTACCAATATAGAAGCGAGAGAACTTAAGACCACTTGAGTTAAGTGGTGCTTTCCACATGTAAATGATATGGGTCAGATTCGGGACAAACACAGGTTTTTCAGGACTTTAAGTGTAAAGTTTATTTTTTTCATTAAAAAAAAAACTTGTGTGTTTACATTTCTTTAATTGTGAAAACTATAGAATACATAACCATGGTGAAGAAAGAAAAATAAGTGTACAGTATTTTTCCTTGAAAAATTTAACATCTATCTGGAAAATATCTTCTATATTTAAAAAAAACTTAATAATTTATGATGCCACTGTACTCTAGCTAGGGCAACAGGGTGGGACTCTGTCTCAAAAAAAATTATTAATCTGCATGGTCTATGTGTAAATGTAGCAAGAAAGAGCAGCCAATTGATGATTATATTCAAACAAGTGAAATAATTACTTTTTAGTGGACACAATTGAAACAGTAAGATGCTACTCACTTTAGCACTTCTTCAGGTAAAACAAGTTGGTGAAATGAATGCTGCTCTTTTCTATATGGTCCTGGTTGTCCAAATGTTTTCAAATTTCAGAACCAGTGAACTAAGAAGACTTAGTTTTCTACCTTAATTTATTATCTCCTATTGCATATTTAACTTACAGATCTGGTTTATTCCTTCAAACACCATAGTTTTTCTATATGATTATGTCACCATTAAAGGCTAAATCGGTTATTGGAGTTTATATTATTAAGACTAAATATTATTTACTGCCAAGCCAAAGATTATTTCTGAGTACTTATGAATTCTTTTGCACAGTCCTCTTCCTTGCACTAGTCTTTGTTTTATAGGAGTCTCATGGTTCTCTTGGCCTATTAAACAAGTGCTGCCCAAGGACCACTCACCACTCTTCTGTGTTACAGCCACCGATGCTGCATTCTCCCTTTTTCAAGTTTGAATTATAGTTCTCTTGACTTGGTATAGAAGTCTAAATTGAAAAGTATTTCTCTCAGAATGCTATTGTTTTTTAATTTAAGGTAATATTTATTCATTTTTTTAATGTTATTTTTCATTCTCTGACTATTTTTGCTCCCTAGCATCCTAATTTTTAACAGGTGTGATATTTTCTTTTATCTCTCTGAGATGTAGAATTATATCTCCAAGAGTATAGGCTATGTTAAGTTTCCCTCTCCTTGTTTTTTGTCCCCTCTTTGGGTGTCTGTCTTTCATAGTAGATGATTTCTTAAAATGCCAGTCACTTTTGACTCCCTAATTATATTTCAAAGGCTGATGGGGAGTTGTGTGTACCTGGAAAGTCCTTATGACCATTTAGGCTTCACAGTTGGGATAACAGGCAAGAAACTGAATTTGCCCACACATGCCAATTTCTCCTGCTTGGAGCATTCTCAGCTGGACATCAGAGTCATGAGAGCAGGATGGAAAAGATGGCTAGGGCTCCGAACACTCAATGCAATGTTCAGTGTGCATCCTACCCCCAACTTCTACTGTGCCTGAGGGAACAGAGACTGCAACCTTTTGAGTTTGACTTGTCCACAGAATACAATAGAACCTCCATGGTTGACCACCTCCCTACATTGACCATCTCCATAAACTGACCTAATTTTCATAGACTGGATATGCACCACATGTACATATCAGTATAGTAGCTTTAGTTCCTTATGTGGAACACCTTCATGTGTTGACCAGTTTGTTACAGTCCCTTGGGTGGTCAACTTACAGAGGTTCTACTGTATATCACTGGTCTTCCATGGTCAGCAGAAAAGCAGTTATTGACTGTGCACGGGTAAACCTGTCAAACAACCTCATCATGCTGGCCCCTTTTCCCAGGCTCATATTTTGTGGTATTTAAAAATCCCCATTTCTGAGTCCTTTTTACTGGATGCCAGAGTGCAATAATTTTGTTTTACATTGCTGTCCTCGGTTTTTGCTTTCCACTCTTCCTCTAAGCCCCCATATTTTGTATCTTCTAATACTGGGTTGAAATCTCTTGTTGATTTTTGTTCTTTTGAATTTATACATTTTAAATTAATTTGCCATCATCTGTTGTTTACTCAGAAATCTAGAATATTGCTTTAATCTTTTCTTTTTCTTTCTAACCCAGCACACTTGAAAACGTTGTTCCATCAGTCACAGTGTCACATTTACAGAGAGATTTTCAAAATGGGATGAAAAGGAAGTCATATCAGAATCCCTGAGGGATGGAGAGAGAACAGATACAGGTTGACTTTCTATCCAGATTAGGTTTGTATACTGAGGAGTGTAGCTCCAAATGAAAAGCCTATGAGTGATTTTTCAGACCTGACTACAATTACAAAGGCTTTACTTAGCCAGACTTGCAGGAAAACTTACCTCTCCCATGGCTCCCTGCAAGACTTAGTCCATAGCCAGTGCATTGTAGACTCCATAAGAAGTTGCAGTCAAAGACCCAGGCCCCTGTGGCAGACCATGGTCATATACATCCTGCATTCCTAGCCCAGAAGCCTCCATTCCAGAGCTTCTTTATCTGGATCCTTGGGCAAAGGCCTTCTTCAGGTGCCTCTGCTGAGACCTCCTTATGGGGAAGGAAAGGGGAAAAGTTTGACATATTTGTCCTCACTCTAAGTTAGTACTTTTCCATTCCTAACTTTAGGTATCCTTGTCTTTTACCCAGGAGCCACAAAACTATAGGAGACTTTTGTTCAGAGATTCTCAAACAAAAAGTAAGATAACCTCCACATGTGTTGATCTACCTGACCTCAACAACGATGCTTTTCCATGGACAAAAATGGGATATAGGCAGTGTTGTTACTTTCTGTGGTTTAGCCCCTTGCTTTTACTCTTGTAGTGATACAAGCCTGATGGTTGCTATTTTGGTTTGTGGCTTTAACTGGCTACTCCAACACTGGCAGCTCAGCTGAGCTCCTCACACATACGCATTCCTGCTTCCCCAGATTATCTAGGTCTAACTTCCGATCCCACCAACCTGCAGACTATCCTAAAACAGAAAGCACCATGGCTCTGTGAATGTTACTTAACTTCCTTAAGCCTCAGATTTATCAGATTAAAATGGAAATAGCAACATGCACCTCACTCAGCTTTGAGAATATTCACTGAGAAGGCTCATAGAAGAATCTCAGCTCAGTCTCAGTGAGTAATGGGTCCATATTAGTTATGATAATGATGATGATGATGGTTCAGCATCATATCCCCTTAAGACCTACACACTTTTCTCCATAGAGGAGTTGGAGTTAAATGCCTAATTCATTTTCTCTCCTCTCACTAAAAAATTAAATGTCGGTGTTTAAATAATGATGATCAGGGAGTTTCAGAAGAATAAATAGTTTCGAGCTTTGAGTCTTCAATTGAAATCTTATTTAAATTCTGACAAAAAGATGCATCCATTCAGATTGCAAATCAAGTCCCCAACCTGAAGGCAGAGGCTTGGAATTCACCTTAGCCTTTCAGTTCAGCCTCTGTGTTCTGTAAAATGTTTTCAAGCTTTCCTGTTTGCAGCACGGACTTTCATTAAGGGCTATACTGTCCTAAAAGATGATCTTTATTTTTCTCTTAAATGCCCATAACCATATTTTGTAATTCCAGCTCCACACTTTCCTGTGAAGAAGGTAGAGTGGAAACATTTGAGAGGAGTCATCCTGACAGCTGGATGTCATTCTCTCCTCTGGCTCTTCCGCATTGCCAGCCCGCCCAGAACACATGAACCCAACAGCTAGGATTTTTTCAAAATGGATTCATCCCAATACATTATCATGAAGAGATCCAAATATTTCCAAGATCACCTGGGTATACCAGGGCTGTAACAAACTAATTCAGTGAACAGAAGAAAAAAATGCATATACTTTATATAACTCTGCAGGAAACAGAAAAGACATTGCTGGAGATAAAATTAAACAGTAGGCCTTCTTGATTTAGAGAGAGCAAGATTTCTTTGATATTTGTTCATTTCTTTCTTCATTTGACTATTCATTTATGTAACAGCCACTGTGAGTATTCCTGTAGGTGTGAAAACTCAGTGCTACACAACTCCAACAGCTCTGCAAGTAGGAATGGCCCACTTACCTCCAGCTGAGCCAGTTGGGGGAATACTTTTATCTCCATTAATCATCTTTTCCAGAGTAAAATCTATTCAACCCAAAAGGTTTTCCTTTGTACTACTTTCCTTATTGAATTGAATCCTTCTTTGTGCAAACATAGCTATTTCAGCCATTTTGACACATAACATGAATCATATAATTAGTTAAATTTATATGGACACAGAAGACTATGGATGGTGTGTTTGCATGTGTGTGTGTTTTTCCCCCTCAGGCAAGACAATCCTTTGCCAGGTTATTTTAGTACCTACTACTTATAAAAGCTTCTTGGAAGTATTCTGTTAAATTATCAAAGCACCCTGAGGAGGTAATGAGAGTCAGGATGTAGTGTACAAATGGGAACTTTGTCCTTTCCCTTTGATAGATTCAGAGAAATAAGAAAGTTGTATAAAAAGTAAATAATAACATTGATTTAATTTTTTGAGTTATTTCATTTTCTATAAGATGAAACTGCTAAAGATGGAAACACACGTTTTAGAATGCATTAATAGAATACTGGGCACAACAATATCAACCCATTTGGTGAAAAATGACTAGAATTATGAGCACCTGGCATTCGTCTCCTGGGAAACAATTCCAGGAACTGTTGATATATATCCGGTGATAAGTAGCAAAAAAATAGGAAAGGATCTGAGCATTTTTACAGGCAGTCCCCAAGTTACAAACATCTGACTGATGTGCAGCTCACAGTTATGAATGTAGGCTAGTACAGGTAATAGGAAAATCTAACTATTCCAACTTGGATACAAATTCAACTTAAGAACAAACCTTTGGAACCTATCTCTGTAACCTTGCCTATATTCAATTTTTGTGTGAAATCCTTGTAGTATTTCTGGTAAACCAGAGAGAAAAGATTGAGCTACAAAGAAGAGCTAAATTTCACTTAGTTTATTAATAGGAAGAATAGGAAATTAAAAACTAATAGTGGAAAATGGGAAAATATTAAATTTAGATTTTATTAATATTTAAATATCCCGGTGATTTTTTAAGATGTTTAAGCAAATAATACAATTCAATTCTCTATACATTGAGGACCAGTATAATCTAAAATGACAACTGATATAAATCCTATGTCTAGAATTGGTAGATCATTTGGGAACTGCAAAGATATTCATAGCTCTCTCTCTCTCTTTTTTTTAATTTCAAAGGTTTTTACCAGATGTCCTTGGACAAAAATCTGAAACCCAAAACACCATTTGCAGTACCAGATGGACTTAATAAGTTAAATATCTTACCCTTTGGACTGAAAAATTTACATGTCTTTTTGTAGAGATCTGTTCATAATTTATTAATGGGTAGGGTCACTCAACACTCATGTCATACAGGTAGGCAGCCAGATTGTTTCCAATGAACATCTGGAGCCTCTTGGCTTGGTACTAACATTAGCTATAAAGCTAGTCTTATGCTCAAGCTTACTACATGGCAATGTGTACATTGTCAGGTATGTTATTTGTGGCACAAAGTGGGAAATAGGATTGTAACTCTAT
The DNA here is from genome assembly GCA_963574575.1 of Galagoides demidoff. Taxonomy (NCBI): domain Eukaryota; kingdom Metazoa; phylum Chordata; class Mammalia; order Primates; family Galagidae; genus Galagoides; species Galagoides demidoff. The sequence continues at coordinate 6,396 of CAUYQV010029810.1, read as the reverse complement.
TAAGAGACCTGTGAACTTGTAAACAAGGAAGCAAATCAGGGAATTTATTCAACAATATTTATCGATGTCCTGCTCTGTGTCAGCAATGGCACAAGAAGGTTAGAGTGTTAGGTGCACCTCCCATCATCAGGACTAAAGTTGGACTAAATCCCCCATGTGATTTCCAACTGAAGGGAAAACTTGCAAAGGGAATCTGTCCCTTATTAAGCCAGGTAGATTTAGATGAAAAAATATATTACTTTTCCAGGTTTTCTGATGATCTGTGTGGCAACAGGCCTATTATTTTACTCCATCTATTAAGTCAGCATGCTCAAATCCTGTCCAACCACCTAATAACAAATTGCTGCTTGCTTTGCCCTGTAATGTCAGTGTACCCTGGAATTAATGCCTGTGATCTGCTCAGCACCTCTGGGCTCCTGGCTGTTTCCCATGGTTCAGCAGTAACATCTGTCATCCAGGATCCCCTCTTCATCACTGCATAGCAGACTTGCATGGTGAGTGCTGACACACACTGCACCCTGCCGCTAAGACAGCCTCTGATGGACGGACGTGCTCTCTACGTGATATCCCAGTAAAAGCCAGTCCAATATCAACAGCACCCAAGCAAAATACTTCCAAGATTATCTGTGTCTAATCTCTTTTTCTCACCAGATAATAGATCCTATTTTTTCTATATAGTCAGACTCATCCAGAATCATTCTAGATTGTTTTCACAGCCATCAGCCCCTTTGCTTCCTTAATATCTACCTAATTTTAAATATGCAAAACAATGATTCCATTTAAAACCCTTTGTTATTTCTGGCAAAATATGTGTCTGGGTTTGTTAAGTCAAACATCATGTAGCACTTTGCTAAAGCCAAAATCTAAATTCACTAGCATGGAACCTAGTAGATCTTCAGTAAATAATCACTGAATACCAATTTAATTTTGCCTTTTAAACTGGGGTAATTTACCTTACCCATATTTTTGTCTGTCTTCCTAGTCATTGATCTATACATCACTATCAGTTTCTGCTTTTCTTGGTTCTATGTGTCACATTTTGTTGTCAAACAGTTAAGTTACCTTAAGTGTAACCGTGATGAGGTCAGAGGTCAGAGAGAAATATATTTTTACCAGTGTGATGATGAATGCTCATATTAGTCAAGGTTCTCCAAAGAAACAGAACCAATAGGATATACACACACACATACAAAAAATAGTTGACCTTATTATAGGAATAGATTTACATGTGTATGGAGGTGAGAATTCCCACCATATGCTGTCTGTAAGGTGGAGCTCACCCAGGGAAGTCCAGGGTGGAATTCAGTCTCAATCCAAAGGCCTGAGAACCCAGAGAGCTGCTACTGTTAGTCTTTGCGTTCAGAGTTCTCATGTCTGAGGAGAGGAGTAGATGAATGTCCCAGCTCTAGAAGAGAAAACAAATTTACATTCCTCTGCCTTTTTGTTTTATTCAGGCCTTCAACAGATGGGATAATGCCTGCCCACATGGTGAGGGATGATCTTCCTTACTGACTCCACTGATCCAAATGCCAATCTTCTCCAGAAACACTCTCAGACACACTCAGAAATAATGTTTCTCAGCTATCCCTAAGGGAGTCAAGTTGACATCTACAACTAACCATCACAGTGCCATTTCCAAATCATACCACCTCAAAAAAAGACAAAGAGAAAACATAAGGTAAAACATATAAATGTTCAGTTAACTAAGAGCGATTATGAAATAAGTTTTTGAAATTGGTTATTCTACTTCTGGATGTCTCAAATCTGCTTTTCTATTCTTCAAACTTCAGGGCAATGATTTGGTTACCTTCCCCTTTGCTTATTCCATCACAGCTGCCTGAGGGCTTTGACAGCACCAGTGTACCTTTACATGAGTTACATAATTTTGTTAGCCCATTCCTAGATTTCAGGTTCCTTGCTTGGTCCCTGGGAGAAATACCCCACTTGCTTTGTCCTTCAGTTTTCTCTGTCTTAGGTAATAGAGGAAATGGAAATTTTAGATGACATTTTTAGTCTCCTCAGTCTAAGCCTGCCCCTCCTACCTCCCTGCTAATTCTTCTCCAACAAAGAGAATCTGATACATCAAAATTCAGGAACTCACCATGTGGTCAAAATAGTTTGTGTTCTTTAAAGGCAGTTCTCTTGGGTTCTTTTTATTAAATGAACACATTAATAATGATAGATAATTCTGATATAGTGCTACTCTGTGCCAAGCACATTTCTAAACAGTGTATATGTAATAATTCCATTAATCAACCAAAAATATTAGGAGGTGGTATTATTGTCATCCCATTATGGATATCAGAAATATGAGCCCTAGAGAGGATAACTAACTTGTCCAAGTTCTTAGGTGTCCGTGTTCCTTTGTGTCAGACTCAGGACAGAGCCGAGAAGTTCTAATCCAGACTGTGTTTTTTGATTTTTGTTTTTCTTTTTTGCAGATTTCGGCAGGGGGCGGGCTTGAACCCACCACCTCTGGTATATGGGGCCGGCACCCTACTCTTTTGAGCCACAGGTGCCGCCCCTAGACTGTGTTTTTAAGCATGAGTAATCACAGGTCACAATAAGGAGGGCCTTGTAAATAATATATATATTTGGATCATCATTGTTTAGCTTTATTTGAAACCTCACTCTCACCTTAGGTTGAAGGGTGTTACCACTGTATGAGGTGGTAAATAGGATTGAGATTGCAATGTCAACCTGGTGAATAATTTGGCCTTAAAGTTAACTAAATTCATGCCTGCTTTGGTCACTTTCAGAGATGATCATCCCCAATCTATGAAGATTAAAAGAAAACAAAGGAAGATATTAGGGAAGGGGTCTCACAGAAGTGGGTCAGGACATACATACCTCTGCTTGATCTTACGCCAGGCTCTCTTTGGTTCTAAGAGAAAACTAAAATGGAGCGATGTCTGAGAAGGAAAATCTATAGGTCTCTTGCAATTCTAGAATTGAATATGCTAATATGCTTCCCCAATACTTGCTTGAACATAGAAACTCCAAACCTGAGGGATTAGATCCCAGGACATTCATTTTATAAACAGAGCCTAGGCTATGTTCTTTGTTTCATGTTTTGACAAATCCCATTGCATTAGAGATTGAGAGATATTTCTCAATACATTAAAAAAAAGTTTTTTGACTATCTTTGTTCTTTCATTTCATTCACTCATATTTTTCTAAACTTGATGATTAATAGAGCATCTAAAGTCCCTGATTTTAATTTCAACAACACCCCACTCTTATTCTTGGTAAGGAATTCAATGAAACCATGCCATCTGTTATAAAATTCATTTCTGACCATGTCCCAACTACCTGGCTCCTCATAGGGTGGGTGCCTGTACTTAAGTCTCTGCCTTTCCCCTTGACCCTCAGGCCTAATTAATTAAAATACAGTGAGTAAGCAAATTATAATTTGGAGACAGAGGACACTAAAGGAAAGCCCAGAACTGGTGAAGGCAGGATATGCATAGAAGTAGTTCTCAACCTTCCTAATGCTGTGACCCTTTGATGAAGTTTTCATGTTGTGGATTTATGGTTGGGGTCACCACAACATGAGCAACAGTATTAAAGAGTGGCAGCATTAGGAAGGTTGAGAACCCCTGGCCTAGAACAAGAGAGAGCCATCAACCTGAATAAGGTTTATTAATAAGGTTTGCAACAGAGGCAGAATAAGAGATCTCTATCATTTTCTTGAGAGTTGGCCTGAGAAAAGTTTTTTATTACTTAACTACTCAAAGCAAATCCAATGTTTTAAAATATGTAGCACATCTTAATTGGCTTATGACATCATGTCTGAGACCAGAATTGCATCTGGCCAGGCTGCAACCCAAACCCCTCTAACTGACGTCTTTATAGTTTTATATATTTTTCAAGCAAGGCATTCAATTACAACTTATTATGGTGGAAGAGATAGTTTGGCAGTTTATCCTCCTACCCTTTGCTGCCTGCAAGCAATCACAGAGACTTCCAGAAATCTTCCCTCCACAAATTCATACAAGCCACATGCTTATTACTGAGCATTTACAGTCATGACAGATAAATCTCAAGGAAGGAAATATTCTGACCACCTTATAGTTTATAGATGGCCCTATCACGAGGGCTGTGGCCAACACATCTTCCTGTCTTAGGTGGATAGGAAGAATAGAAAAGTAATAGCCCAAAAGACGTAATTCCCTTCCCTAGCATTTCGCTTCCTGTTAGTACAGGGGTTTAGAGCAAAACAATCATAAAGAGAACTACTATATACTTAGGATCTATAGTGCAAAGCAACGTGCTCTGTGCTTAACAGTATCAGTATATTAACGTGGTGTAAAGTGAGGCTGTTCCTACCCTTTATTGAGCCCTTCCTGGGGGAAGAGTAAAAATGGGACTACATTAAACTTTTTACAGGAAAATCTGAATTTGCCGTGTGATGTGTCCTCATTAGATTATGTAAAATGAAACATTTTAGAAAAATGAAATTAAAGTGAATATCATTAATGAGACTAAGGTCCTGCTATGTCAAATTGTTTTACAGGAATCATGGGTCCACACAATGTCTCTGAGGAGTTTCTTCTGAAGTAAATAGATATTCCCATTGTCATCAGTCTTGAGAAGGCCAGTCCAGGAATAGGACATAGAGAAGGAGATAGGATTAGACAAAGGACGTGCTCACCTAGACCCCCTTGGAGACATCTGATCATTTTTGTGACACTTCTGACTGCTTGCTCTTGCTTTAGATGACTCCACTTGTGGCCCTCTTTGGAGGACACTCCTGGCTATTGAAACTGGACGTGTCCTAGGAGTCATGTGCCTTTGGAGTGGCCATTAGCCAATGACTAATCAGTGTCAGAGCAGGGTAGTCCAGTGCCTTGCCTCAAGTTAAGAGAAATTCTGAGGTGTAATTTATACTTCAGAACTTCCTGTGAACTAGGGTGACTGAGAACTTGCCCCTAATTGCATTCTCATCCCCTCCTTTCTGTTCACTGTCTTACAAAGTCCTCTTAGAAGCAATTATCTAATAAATCACTGGCACATGAATGCTCATCTCAAGGTTTTATTTTAGGGAACATGGACTAAAATAAGTGATGTGAGGGACAAATCTCCCACAGTTTCCTTTGGAGGCATGGACTTAATTTTGCTCATGTTTTGCGATTTAGACTTATACTTAGTGCTACCAGAGAGCGTGTGGAGGCCAACATGAAGGGAAAGCGAGTGGGGAAAGGTAAGAGCTTTCCTTGAAAAGTGCTGAAAGGGAATAAACTGGCCTCAGAAGGGCCATGCAAATCTCTCCTGGTCTCCATGGGAGTTTTGAGTTGTTCTATTGCATTTACTTTCTACTTTATCAACTCTCTCAATGAAATCTTGTTAAAGTTTATACTACAAATGTTTCAAATGTCTTCATGGTATCAGTGTACTTAAGCCAAAACCAACAGCAATACATGTGAATTTTAACACACACCATGGGAGATCTTGGCGTATCTCAGTGATTGGGTATTAGAAAGAACCTATGATAGGATTTGGAATTTGGTCGGATTATTTAAGGATGGGTTGAGTTTTGTACTAGATTGGATGCTGTCAGGAAGCAAAGACAATTCCATATTGATTATCTCAATATATTTTATCTACCATGAAGATAAAATTGTAATTGGTAGAGAGGTAGCAGACACATATTTTGACCAAGAGAGGGTGAGTGTGTTTGGTATTCCATAGATGGCAGAGTGCCCTTGCTTTTGCCCTGTGCAAACCTATGAATTGGCCTTGTTTTATATCATTTTATCCAAATAACCTTGCCTAGGGTTTGTATTCTCTGACATTGTTTATGCTTTTTACACATATGACCTAGTCTTCCAGCACATAGCCTCACTTTTACCACATGTAAATCATTAGAAACAAGTCACTAAGGCCAATTCACACTTAAGGAGATGGCATTACACAAAGGAATGAATACTAAGAGGCAAGGATCATTGAGTCCATCTTGGAGCTGGGCAACCACAATCCCCTTACTTCATTAACTGGTAGAACTATATATAACTTATATATTATTTGTACACAGGTATATATAACTTTTTCTTTCTTGGATATTTAAGCTTATCTCCATTTTTGCTACTACTAAAGCAGTTATCAATTTTTTTTATTTAAAAGTGTGGGCTCGGCACCTGTGGTTCAATTGGCTAAGGCGCCAGCCACGTACACCTAAGGTGGCAGGTTCGAATCCCCAGCCCGGGCCCACCAAACAACAATGATGGCTGCAACCAAAAAATGGCCGGGCATTGTTGTGGCGGGTGCCTGTGGTCCCAGCTACTTGGGAGGCGGAGGCAGGAGACTTGCTTGAGCCCAGGAGTTGGAGATTGCTATGAGCTGTGATGCCATGGCACTCTACCCAGGGGGATAGCTTGAGGCTCCGTCTCAAAAAAA